>CM057813.1:128925010-129155010 GCA_030067965.1 Latrodectus elegans
AAAGTGTTTGTAAATTCTATTCAAAGAAATGGCTTGTATAACAGACAGTTACACAGATTTTAGAATATTTGTTTTCATCGCAAAAAAAATTACAAGATATTTTTTAATTAGAAAAATACTTCACTAAAATTAAAAATAGTAATTTTGTTAAAAACAGCTTTAATTACCGTTTAAAACAAGCACTAACCATACACTTATCAACGCTGTTCAAATTACCGTTATTTCTGCTATTTTGCATTTCAACAATAATAGTAGAGAGTAGAAGTTGTTCTCTAGAAATTTCACTATTTTAGTTTATCAAAAAAACTTGTCGAATCTTAGCGGAGTATATTTGTTGAAGACCCCATATCCTTTCAGTATTTCTATGAAAGTATAATTCATAATTAAAAATAGATTTGCTTATAAAAATTTTTCGATAAAATATTTAGCAAAATTTTTACATCAGTCAAAAAATAAATAACACCAAACTTATTAACTTAATCGAAATAGCGTCAGTTTTGACGTGTCGTTTGTACATCGTTTTATTATTTTAAATCTATTGCTAATTCTGATGTATAGGAAAACTGAATTGCTTATAAGAAGTTTTTATCGATTATAATGAATGCACATAGTTGCTTATAAATTTATTTAGGAGAGAAAATAAAAGCAAACTCACGTTTATAAAAGCAACTTGGTAAAAAATTTATTCCTTTACTTTAAGTAAAAAAAAATTTTTAACTTTCCGAAATTCTAATCAGAATTTTTAAATATATATATATATATATATATATATATATATATATATATATATATATATATATATATATATATATATATATATATATATATATATATATATAAAGAAAGAGAGAGAGAGAGATAAAAGATATTTGAGAATAAAAGCAAAGAAAAAATAAATATAAATAGACATTTTACCTTAATTTTGAAAAGAATGTGAAATGCAGTAGAAATTTTTATAATATTTACACATTGTATTATGCTGATTAGAATACCATAAAAAGCAAAAGTTTAACTTTTGCTCACAAAACCATTTAGTATAACTTATAATTTTTAAATTATTAAATAAAATTTGCTTTTATAATAAAGTAAAAATAAAAACATACTTCTAATATATTATATATAAACTCATAAAAATTAATTATATATAAGTCTTAAAAGTATTTCATAAATTGTTTTCTATTGTTAGTTTTGAGCTCAACACTTTTAAAGAAATATGTTTTTGCAAACTATTTCTTTTTTTGGGATATAAAGATGTCTCTTTAAATAAGATATCATTAAGCATTATTAAGAATTGGATTACTATCTGATATTTACAGAACTTAAAAGTATGAATAACTTCTCTTTTGCAATATTAAGTAAAAGTTAAGAGTAATGATAGCGTTATTTTTCATACCTGTGGTTCTTCTGGACCAATCAAGCAGACTTTCAAAGCTGGATTTACTGAAGCATGCCTAGCGGCTGCACTGCCAAACATTCCCGCACCCACAATACACAAATCATACTCTTCACATAGTTGGTTTTTGCACATCTTTAAGCTAAAAAATGATTCGGCATTTAGTAAACAGTTTTTACTCAAGAAAATTTTGAATTGAAAACCCGATTTTATATGCCTTTAGTACGGATGTCATTTACTCTTTTTAGTGCGATTTCTTATGTGGTGAGACTTTTCGAGACTTATCCATTTTTGTAGTAAGTTAATCATCATTAAAGGCAGAAGAATATTTATTTTTTGTTTGTTTTCGTTGACAAATTAGCCATTTTCACGAAAGATTAAAAAATAAACGAATAAAATTCAACACATAAACATGAAGAATGTAAGTCTTCTGATCTGCTTTCTCTGCAATGCTTATGATGAGTCATTATAATAAAATGAAGTTAAGAGAAAACTGAGAAATTAGATGCAAAAAGATAACGAAGAGAAACGAGGTGAGTGACAAAGAAAAAGCGGCTTAAGAGGTGAATATTAAAAAGCTTTATAAAGACCTTCAGGAATTAATCTGTCCACGATGCAACGTTTAAGTATTATGTATGTCAAATTATTTGAAATTTTTGGAAACTTTTGCATTAAATGTTGTGATAAGAGTTAGAATGAAAATCAGAAACTTGTCTGCAAACCCTTCAAGACCTCAGCCACAGGTCCGCGGTTCATTCCTTGGGCTCGACAATTTTGACTCAGCTTTTAATTTCTTTTGTGGCTCGATAAAATTGAGTATCAAGCATACTTGGGAACTAAAAACTAGGGATTTCGGGTTAGGCTGAGCACCTAACCGAGACATTACTTTATTTACCAGGGCCTTTATTCACAAAAACAGTTATATACGTGCCGTAGGAGTTGGACACACGGGGTTGAAGTACCACTGAGATTAGCTATTTTGTTTTATTGTTCAAGAAGTTCTTTTTTTTCAAAAATCGTCATCTATATATCAATTATAAAATGAGGAAACAAATTCAAACATTGTTTTCCCATAAAAGAAATAATTTATTTAAATTAAGATTTAGAATTTGCAGTGAATTTTTTATTTATTTACTTATTTATTTTTTGTTTGGGAAACTGTTCCCTTTTTTCATAAAATTCAGTTCCATTTTCTCAGAAATATCAAAATCTATATTTTCCAACTTTCATACACTTTCAAATTTTTATCCAATAAAATCTCATTCATCCCTGTTATTTTATTCTAAATTTTTACAGAAATTTAAAAATTGAGATTAACTCTGAAGTTAAGACATTTAAAATTGTTGTTTATAAAACCATTTTGTAATTTATTTATAGTTAAAAGTTGTAAAATATTAGCTGGGTTATCAATTTTATTTTGCGGAGTAACTTTATTCATAGTTAAAAATAAATTTATCACTTCAACTTTTATACTTTGATTATAATCATATACCTCAAGGGAATCAATTATTTCTGTGAAAATATTATCTAACAAATCTAATACCGAATGCTACAATTAAATATGCTTGCCACATTATCTTTAACTGCAATTATATTGAATATTACTAATAAATAATTACACTTATTTGTATTTAGATATTATTTCATAAAAGGCTACATACGAATTGCAATTTTTTTAAAAAATATGTTTGCATGGAATTTTAATTTTATGCAAATAAATATACCTTATAAAGTATTAATGAAACATATACTTATTAAGATATTTTTGTTTTATTGAAGCATTAAAGATAATAAAGAATAATAGAAAATATTATATTATTCAGTTTGAGGACGATAGTTTATTCGTCGATATATAATGCTTACATAGGATAAGGATGAATAAAAATTGACAAAAATTAACTTTGGTTACACTTGAACAGTACATAAACAGAACTTTCATTTTATTTGGAAAGAGCTTAAAACTTTGTTTATTCTTTTTATCACTTGAGACAAATTCTTAATATTACAATAGTAAATATTACAATACTATAAAAATCGATGAAACTTTATCAATTATTATCCATATCTTCGAAATTTGCTTGTTTTGCATGGTCATTAAACGTGTGTTTTTCCTTATTTATATATACTATATTGTATCGCATCAAGTATTTCCTCTTGCTAGAAACTGATCTCTTTCTTTAGGAAATTAACGGTTGATCTGTAAACTATAAGACGAAAGTAATTTTGCACAATAGGGGACTGATTATGCACGATACTTTGTAAAGCATTTTTAGTATTTCTTATTCTTTTCCCAGAAGATTATCAAATATAGTGCCCCGTATTCTTTGATTGCACACGTATGTTATGGAAAGTTTCTCAAGCCTTCACCCCGACAGTAAATTCACCAAATGAAATCTCGATATGTGAAACCTTTATCACAAGTATGAGCAGAATTACTTTTAAGCGGTAAGCGTAAAAATTGGCTGATTATTAATATTAAATAGGGTGTACGTATTTTTAAATTTAATTAATTTTTTTATATAAAAATTTGGTTATTTTTACTGTAAGTCTTTACAATTGTAAAGTGAAATTTAAAAAATAATCTTAAGTGGGAAAAATTCATTTTCAAAATTTTAATTAAGGCAACCTAGAAGTTATTAACAATAAATTAAAAGAAATAATAAGTTAATCCAAATCTAAGATATTTTATTTGATTTAAAATTAAATAGTCTACAAATGTGAGAACTGAGTGAAAATTTATGTAAAAATAGTGAGAATAAGAAGTTAAGGTTAAAAACATCAATATAACATTTTTACAACAAAAATTTTTGTAAACGTTTTGAAAACATTAAAGGAAAACAGTTTTTGTAAATAAGATACAGTTCATCAAAAAGAAAAATTTCAACAAATTAAATATGCGCAATCGGAATCGTATTGTTTTAATGTGTACAAATTTGTAATTTTGTTTAAAAAATTAAGCTATTTACTAAAAAATTTTATAAGACAAAGCTCTTTTCATCGAAAATGCTTTTAAATTATAAAACAGCAAGTCTCTTTCACCTTCAAAATAATAAAAAAATTTAGCAAATTCTATTATATAGAATATTTTAAGGTATATGAAATTTAAAAATTATTGAATATAACAATTTTATTTCCACGCACTAAAATTGTAAATTAAATTGATCTATAATAAATGAATTTCATGCCAAATAAAATGATATTACCTCTTATCTGCAGTACAACAAATAAATCACGTAAATGTTATTAGTATCAAACAAATACAGCAGAAACTTTGTGAAATCCACTATTAAGTCTGCACATGAAAGTGGTTTGCACAAAGCAAATGTTTTTCCCCAAAACCCAGACGATTATTCTCACTTGAGAAATTCTTCCCAGCTGCGATGACAATGGAATATCCAAATAGGAAATGATCTACGAAGAAACAGAAGTCATTAATCTTGAAGTGAAAGTAGAAAGAAGTTGTGAGGGGAAAACTAACATACATGCACTGAATAACTTTCACAGAGAAAAAAATACACAAAATCGGCTGTTGAAGTAAAACTGTTACACAGCTACTTTCGTTATTGGCCAAGCAGAAAAATGTTGTCTAGACTACAACTAAACAGCACAGAAAAACGAAACCATGAAATAAAATCGAGGTCGCTTGTGTTAATGAGTGTTGTTTAGTCTAGCATGAGCACAAAAGGAAATCTGGATATATAGAATAATTCACAGAGCCACACCTAGTTTGTTGTTAATGATATTGAATCTGAAAATCTAGTTTTTTTTTATTATATTTAACGGGAAAAATTCTTCATTGCCATTTTGTTTTTGTTGACTGTTATCAAGGTGAATTGTAAGAAACCGGCAAATAATCAAATCAATTCCTTGATAGTAAAAACGAATGGAATTACTTTTTGTCATGTTTACAAACTCTCTGTTGTACGTCTTATTTTTTAAAAACTTCATTTGACAGAGGATTAGTGATAAAATAATTTTTTTATTCATTTGAAAGTAATTTTATAATTTGACAAAACTTCTACAGCAATTTATTTGAAAAGTATTCAGAAGAAACTTTTAAATTATTTTTCTATATCAATAGTTATTTTAACATTATTTTTCATTTTAAACGTTCGTGTAAACTGTTTCCACGAAACTTCATTGATCATACGAACTGTTGCTGTACAATGCCCAGCAAATAGGAGTTCCAGTTTTTATTCCTATTTGTTGGGCTACAAGGGGAGGAGTGATGGCACAGTGGGGCACGCACCCAGTGGATGTGCCATCGTAGCCCCGAAAGTGGGTCTTCTTACTTTAGGAGCAGGGGACAAAATGAACACCTCCAGATTTAGCCCGTCACCCTCAGAGGTATCATTTCACATGAAAGCGCTATTGTCACCACAATATATATATAATTTCCTCATCATTAGTGAAAATTACGGACCTTTGATTGAGTCAGATTCGAACTCAATACCTTCCGATGACGAGAAAGCACCCTCTAACCAACTAGGGCAGCAAAATTATTAAAAAAAATGATGTTTTTTTTTTTTTTTTTTGATTCCTATAATCACTCTCTCTTTAAAATGTAAATTTCTCAATTAGAGATTCATTCACAAATAACCTCATTTGATACATGTCAAAAGAAGGTATACACTACATAAATTGATATTATACCCTTGAAACAAACTATATATGAAATAAAGAAAAACTTTACTTTATTTGTAATATTATAACACATTACACGACAAAAAAATAAGCTAGATAACATAATTTACAATTCGAATTCAATGGAAACTTATTTTAAGAATAAAAAATTTCAACAGTTGCAAAAATAATTTATTTATCGTTAAAATGAATGTGTACTCTTTATCAACTTGACAAACATTATTCAAAATGCAGAAAAAATAATTTTCAATCTAATAAAATTTATTTTTCAATAATTCAAAATGGGAGTTAAGAGTTAAGTCAAATGTCCTTTATAAGATTTACAAATGATGCCACTCTACAATAAGAAAATAAATAATATATATATATAATACATAATACAGCATCACATTTTATTAAAAAAATATCCAGTCAAAAAAACTTTATAATTTATTGTAGCAGATTCAAAAGTTAAAAAAATATATCACAGATATCGAAAACAAAAAGATCAAACGCTCAATAAATTCAGGCATAAAAACAAGCTACATTTAAAAATATCTTTTCTAAAATTTTATAAAAATAAAATCTTAGAAAAGATAATAGTCATTGACATAATGATGGGTTTTGGTGTCACTTTCTGTATATCATCTTATTAAAATTCTTTGCACATATCTATTTCATTTAAATATATAGTTAAAGAACAAAAATATGCAATTTCTTATGTTTACTTGAGCAAAATCAATTTTAATAAATTTTGTAATAAAAAGAGTGATTTATTTACTATTGGTGATCCATTTATTTTGAAAATGATTTCATATTCTATAAAATTTATAATGTGCTTACATGTATTTGTGTTTCTTTTTGAGATATTTATTATTTGATATGATACTTCGTTTATCATATCATATAATAAAATCTAATTAACAGTTAATCAATTTTTACTTAAACTCTTTGTTTATGTAAAATTTATATATATATATATATATATATATATATATATATATATATATATATATATATATATATATATATATATATATATATATATATATATATATATATATATATATATATATATATATATATATATATATATATATATATATATATATATATATATATATATATATATATACCCTGAGACTAATCGTTCATATCATTAGAAAATAAATTTTACTTGCATTTATTTTGTTTTTAAAAACTCAAATATTTTTAAAATGCAAAGTAAATATTTTTCTTTAAAAACGATTGTTAACCTAAAAAAAACATTTTATTTTGCTGTTCTTATATTTATAATGAATTTTTTATGAATTGCACTCACTATTTTACGGTTAAAACTATTAATACTACTAAATTATTAAGGCTCCGTTAGAAATACATTTTATAATAAGCTTTATTTAAGATATTTTTTCAAAATAAGTACTATAGAGCCTTAATTGAAAAATAGGACTATCAGATTTTGTTGGGGGTAATGCTAGTAAGGTCTGTAAAGAAACCTATTAGCTCAGGTATCAATCTCGTCATCTGTGGTCAAAATTATGTGTTGCCTTGGTTGTGCTTAGTGTTTCAAGCGAAGAGGTGTCAGACGAATGGTTAATGCTGTGATCATCGGTTCAATAGGTTCGAGTCCCACCTGGCAATAGGAGAAATGCTGTGGTTCGGAATCCACACGTAACTGTAGATCCTGTTCCAATGAGCCTTTTTGTGTAAAACCATGTCATTGAGCGACAATAAACCAAGCAAACAACGAGAAATCACTCAACAAAATACGCAGTCGGAGATGTCTTACAATAACCTAACGTAACCTAAAAATTCATCTAGTTGTTAAAGACAGTTGATTCATCCAATTTTTCTAATGCTGAAAAAATTCCGTTTTTTTTTTCCCTTATCATCATTTATTTCAATTTTATTAATGTGTATAATTCCTAAAAATGCTACCACAATACATTTGGATTATTAACAATCTATAAATCCTTTTCTCAAGTAAAGGTAAAATCATTTTCAAACACAATGGCCTCAGCTTTATCTAATAATAAATCTCAAGGATGATTCAGGAAGAAGACGCGATACATGAAATCCTGGTCATCTCTTCATGGACAAATAAATGTATTTGAGATGCAAATCAAAGAATAAATAAGAATGTTATCAAAGGAAGAATGAAAAATACAAGTTTGAAGGATATTTTATAAAACAAGGTTTTCGTAAGAAAAATAGTAGAAGTTTTGTGTAAACTATAGTCAATAGTAACATGATATGGAAAATAATTTATTTTTCCGTTAACTTTAACTAAATAAGATCTTTATTTTCATTTTTTTTATTCTGGACTTTTTTAAATTTTGAAAATCTGACACTCATTATAATTATCGTTGTTTTCTTGTGTAGTCGATCGATGGCTGAGAGGTTAATGTTTCTGACTCCTTGGCTGTTGGCCATGGATTCAAATCCCGATTACCGGCATGAGTGTTTCTTCTCTCAGTGTTTCCTTGTTTATCCTTCAAAGCTAATGAATGTATGTAGCTCATCGTACAAAGCAGGTTTAAAACATTGGTATGAGGTGGGTAATGCTACTCACCTCCGTAATTTGGTTCAATTACCCTCTTAGTAACGATAAATGAATAGCAGTTTCCGATCATGTAGTGGCGAAAGGGTTAGAAAATCATAGTTAGAAAAAAAATGTTGAATAAATTTTTATATTAGGTAAATAAAATTAAGACATAATTTCATTGTGATTTGGAGATTTCTTTTGAAATATATTTTCGTCAGTTATTACCAACCATATTCCAGCAATAAAAAATAATTCTGAGGTGGTAATTATTTCTCTATGTTACATCAACGGAATGAATTTAGGAACATATCCAGCTTTGAATAAGAAATAGACCCTCTAAGTATGATGCTCTTGCACTGAATCTTTTATCGAATTCATAACCTTTAGAACAGAAGAAATACCATAGAGCTATCAAAACACAAGTTTTATTAAAAACGTTGGAAAATTTTATATATTTGATTTATCATGCTCAATTCTTTTCGCCAAATTCTGGAAACCGAAATTCATAGAGCTCAAGTTAGGTTATAGAAAAACATTTCCAGTTATCTGTTTGTGAGGACTGAAATATCACTAAATACATTCAAACACTCCGAAATTTAGGACCATTATCAAGTGACGAAGTCGACATCTGAACTGTGAGCTCCTTTATAACTTCCATTTAAAATCAATGGAGATATAATAATAGATGGAAGTTTTAACAGAATGCATACACAGCATGCTATTATTTTGTAATTTATGTATCAAAATCCATTTTTGTATAGACTTGAGTATGATCTTTTTACCTGTCAGGTTACAAGTGATGATTTTGTATATTTAATTTCTCTTGTTCATTTCTTATAACACCTGGCAGTTAAAATTTGTTCAGAATATGAAAATTTTAATTGTTTATTTAGAGTTAATCAATTTGTGTTTATACTTTTATCTCAAAAACTTAGTCTATACAACAAGCAACTGGCGACGATGTCTTAACAACTGTTTAGAAATAATGCCTTGTAACTTTGAGCCAAGGTCAAAAGGTGAGTTTGAAATTTGAGCAGTTAACATTCTTTTCTTACTACCAGATTTCAGTGAGAGGAACAAAATTAAAGAGGCTAATATAAATTCTTTTTTGGATTACGATTAAAACCTTCATCTTCTGTTTTATTTTAGTCCGGCCCTAAAGAATAGAATAGAATGCAGAAAAGGTTCTTAAAATCACAGGAGAAATTAGAAATACAACTCACATCCTTCCATATCACATGCTTAAAAATTTACATTTTTGAATGAATGGAGAATGAAAATGTGCATTGTAACTCTTTGAACTATATATTATTTATTGTACTTTACACAAAAATATGGCATTCAATGCAAAGTCTTCCAATGAAGGTTACTTTTAAAGGAAATTTAAATCTTATAATAAAAAGTTCAATTTTGATAACTTGTTGGGGAAAAATCATATCGTGCTTGTGCGTAAGGATTCAGTTCCGACTCTTGTCCTAGACAAAGACTAGATTAGATCATCTGGGGTATCTTTACATACCTTAAAATGTTCCATACAGTCTGAAGTTCCTTTGCTAGTGTAGTGTGAAGATGATGTCTTTTAGGTGTCATTCTCTTAACCGTGGTATACAATTATGAGGAAGTTGGCGACAATTAGCTCCTGTGAAGGAAAGTAAAACTCTTGGAAATGGATCACAGCTTTCTAACTGAAAACCGTGGTGGCCTGATTGAAAAAATATCATTCACGTGGTAATGAATTAGTACTGATATTAGTCCAACCGAAAAATCCGTCGTTTTCACTAGTGGCGCTTAAACTAAAACATGGTTGCAATGTCCCCTCTTTTAAAGGCGAAGTGTAGAGAGGAGGATGCCAGCTCATACATCAACCTCGTCACCTGACTATAATTCAGATTATGAAGCAATTGACCAATGTTCTGCGACTTCTCAGTCGCTATAAATATGCAGTCAGTAATATAGTGTAAGCAAATAGATCAATTTATATATTGTTAGAATATGAAAGTATTCCCGTTTCTACTTTCACTCTCTCTATATAATGAATCCTCTTGATTAGAATAAATCAGCGCCCTCTTGGGATTAAACGTTATTCGGGTCAGACGCTTTTCTGCTTTGCTTGCAAGTGTATGATTGGAAATTTTCATTTATGTTATAATTTTATTGTAATGATGTGTGTTGCAATTGTCTGTTGTCATTAAACACGTCTGTTTGTGCACCCCTGTTTTTTTTTTTCTCTCTATTTCATTTTATACCTAAAATATACAAATGAGAATTTAAATCAAATAAAAAAATTCTGTATCATAATATTATCTCCACAATATGAAACATTTCAATTCTCACCATAAATGATCAGAAAAGTTGATGAAATATTTTAAAAAAAATTGCTTGATTAAGACGATTCATTTATCAAATTAAGCTCATTTAGTTTAAGAGTTGTATTTCGAAAAGTTTAAATTCTGTATTAATATAATTTAATTATATCTTGAACCAGATTAATATGTAAAACTATGGGAAAATGTTGAACAAAAGAAAGCTTATTCTAATTTAGAGATTTTATAAATATTTTCTGTAAAAATAAATTTTTAATTCTTAATTTTTATTTATATATATTTTTATTAAATAGAAATCAATAAAGTGGTTAATATCGTTAGTTATATATTTGATATTTTTGGTTACATAAAACTATAATTTTACTCATTAAATTATTTTAATTATAAAATATTTAAAAATCAAAATTTAAAATAATAAAATTAAATATTAACACTTTTTATTTCAATAACAACTTAGTTTAATCAATATAAATTAGATAAATATATTTTTTAAATAATTAAGTTTGTATATGTATATATTATTATTATTATTATTATTTACTTGTGCTTTTTAATGTAATTGACTTTGTAATTCAGTTTTCTTTTTCTATGTGCTTCCGAATTAAATATTTCTACCAATTTTCTTCCATACAATTTCATTTATTCCACTATAAAATATTTCAATAGAAACAAACCTTTATAAGTGACTATTTTTTATATGAAACCACATTGAAGTGGAATGTTCTTTCTTTATATCAATGGTAATACTTCAAAATTTTTATAGAATGTCACATCAGCGTGTTTGACCAAAACTAACTAAATTTAATTCTATGAATTTATATTGTTGTTTATCAAGCTCAATTAGTTTAAGTTCATAAATATTAGTTTTATAGCAATAGAAAATTTGTTATTTTATTTAAAACATCTATAACTTTCTTTAAGAAAATCCATAATAATTAGCATTTATTCATTATTTTATTTTGGTAGAAAGTGATTAGAGCACTTGGTACAACAATGTATTGGTTCGATTCCCACATTGAGTGAGAATATTTGTAATGATTTAATCTGTTATAAGCTGTAATTCCTCGTTGAACATGCATTAAGAGACAGCGAAATGGTAAATTTAAAAAAATCATCTGATAACAAAGTAACCAAACAACATTTTCCTTGATAAAGCTATACAAAATTTGTTTACTAAATCTGATTCAATGTTAACGAAGATTTTTGGAATTTTTTCATTTTTCAACCCTCCATTAGGCAATAGTCAAATTAATTGCATATTTATCAAAGTGAGTGTTGTTGAAATATCATGATTTTATACGCGTCAAAACATTGAAAGCAATCTATTCATGATGAAATTTTAACGTATCAAAGGTTTTCCAATTTTAGTTAAACAATGCGCTTTGTATTACGTTCCTGACTGATGTAATTCTTATCGAATGGCGAGCTTCGTTATAATATTCTGGTTTTTGGAGGGTTAACAGAACATAATTTTAAAATGTGTACTATAATAATAAACGATGACTTTCAAGATTTAAATGGTTGACCGATTTAACGGTTACTTTTGCACATGAAGGCTGATTTTACCATGATTTATACTTTAAATCGGATTAAGAATTTCTACAACTATGGTAAGTTCTTAGTAGGTAGGTTCATTATAACCGAGAAGTAAGATAAATCTCTTCACAGCAAAATATCTCAGGTTCGATCCCAGCTACTTTAAACAAGAGGAGAGGGAAGTTGCTCTTCAGGTTTGGCCATTTACTCTCTTGCAAAGGAGCCCCTCTATCTGTGAAGAGTTCTTCCCGAAGGTGAATTGCATAATTAGTATTGAAATGCTTTACATCATCTTTAGAGTTTGGCTACCTTCTATGCTAACATGAAGAAATCCCAAAGTGCTAATCGAACATGCATATTGTGTGATGAATTAAAGACAATATGCAAGGTCTTTTCACGGTGTTTTTATAAGGCACGTTAGAATAATCTTTTATTTTGATAATGTAATAAATATTATATTTCAGGAATATCATTTATTTTTTACTATTAAATTCATTTAATCATAATTACGAAAAATATTAACGGAATAAGAAATGGGAAAGACTAGAGCAGTCAGTGTCAATAATAAAATATAAATTTTTATTCTACTATTTCTAATTAATGCAACTTCTCTTGAAATCTCAAACAGTAAATATACTTTTTACTTGAGAAGTAGCGTAGTGAATGTAAGATTTAATAACAAATTTGCAACTGATAAATTAAACATTTTTTCATATGTTTGTGAGAGAATTAAAAATTTAATTATCCCACATAGTATCTATTTCTCATGACTGGAATGCTGAAGATACTTTAATATTATTTTAATCCAAGTAAAGTAACGAGGTCAACACCTCAGTTGTAACTTTTCTCTCCCAACTATGTCCTACAAACGGATAGGGTTAAACTGAGTCAATAGTTATTTAATTATGAACTGTGATCAAATAACGAAGTCTGAATTTGGGATAGCAAGTCTCTCTTTAAGATGCAACACCAGACGCTCATTGGATTCTGTTATACTTTTATGATATGTAGGCAGTCTCAACACGACAATATATATATATATATATATATATATATATATATATATATATATATATATATATATATATATATATATATATATATATATATATATATATATATATATATATATATATATATATATATATATATATAACAACTAATCTATCGGTCTTTTTCAATGAACTAGTTTTTCATTTGAACTCATAATTCTGAATATGTAAAATTCAGTATTCATGTACAGAATTTTAAGCAATACAAATTCCATTGCAAGGAATAGCATTTTTGCTTGTTTGAAGTTTGGTGGGGGGGGGGGAATTTGGGAAATCAAAAGAAGAAACAAAGGCGTGAAATATAAATGTGGGGACGAAGTTAAAGATATGATAGTCTTTCTGTTAGTGACTAAGAGTATTTTGTGAATCTTTTAATGGTGCCAACACTTTAACAGTCGAATGTTTTAGGGATATTTTGAAGATTTTTGACAACATCGAAGCGGAAACCAGAAATTTTACCATAGTATTACGGTGAAGATCGTATAACAAACGTGAAGACTTTTTTCTGGACAATGTGTGATATCGGACTATATTAATAATAAATATGTAAATGAAGGAAAACAAAATTGAATATATATTGTTCACATTTCATTTTTATTAAATTTATTATTTTATTTTATTTAACTATGTACATAATTCATATTTTTAAAGTTATATATATTATTTAAAATGTATATATTTCAAATAATAATAAATTGAAATGTAAAATTATTTTTATTAGAAGTCTAGTGGTGCCATCTATGGACTCTCAAAGTAACTACAGAGTAAATTAAGGAAGTGAGTTTATTGGGACGATATTAAAATTATTTTCATATGAAACTTTTCTTGTAAATGGTAAGACAAAAAAAATTTTTGTGAAAAATTTGCTTCTGATTGATCAGATAAACACATTTTTTTGATATTCATAGTAGTTGGAATTATTTTATTTTTACTCATGCTCTTAAATATTCTGGATCATCTTGATTTAAACATAATTTCGTTTTAACCTATATCTTCAAAATGATTCTACAAAACATTTATGGCAATAATTTAACTATTATGTTTGTCTATTTGTGTGTACATATTTATTATATTTTTATTTTCAAAAAGTTGGTCACAAAATGCTTGTTTGCAAATGTAATTTGTGACATTTTGAACAAAACATTGATAAACTTTTTAAATGTTGAAGGTATTTATCATAATAAAATAGAAAAAGGAATACAAACCAGGCCTTTGGAACATAAGGTAAACGTGTCAAATTTAGGACAAAGTACAGTTTTCACAAGTTCTCAAGCTCATTAAGCAATTTTAAATATCTTTGATTGTGAATAATTGATATGTAAATAAATAGGTTTAAAGGTGCAAAATTAATATGTAATAAAGTTCTGAATCTGTAATCTTGATTTTTGTTTCTTGGCTCTACTTGCATATCACATTACTTTAATTATTTACAATATTCCTTATTGAGTAGCATCCTGAATTATATAGGGAAATTAATTTAGTATGAAACAGACTTAAACTAGACAATGTTTTGTGTAAGCCCTAATATGGACTGTTGTTCTATTGACTTAATTTAAGTTTCAGGCTTTTTCGGTATGGGAGCCTCTAATTGGGTCTGAGGAGAGTAACAAAGACTTATTCTTCTATCAGTCAGATTTCTGTAACTGTAAGCCATAAATAACAGATTAATTGAGATGGTGTTCACACTCTCTTATGAAGACTTAAGCTTTCGCACATGGTTTAGTTGTTTAGTGAAGAACAAGCATCACGTTATTTCCTATTTCTTAAATTCAATTACTCTGGATAATAAACCTAGATTTGAATGTAAATATTCTGTATCACGTTCGCATTGAAACTTCTGGTAAATTCCATTGGCACTGCACAAATACCCTGCCTTAGAGAGAGAGTGTTATAGTTTAATTCGAAATATTTTATTTTGAAAATTAACACAAAAAAATTGTAGTTAGAAAAACATTTACAATTCCTCTTCACATTTCATGACATTATACATATAATGTTTTTTATGCATTATATATATATATATATATATATATATATATATATATATATATATATATACATATATATATATATACACATGGTATTACGCATATCCTATTTTATTGCACACATAATGTAATTACACATACAATGTTCTTTACACCCATCATGACAGCTTAAAGATTACATTATTTTTAAACTGCAAATTAATATTTTACAGTTTAAAAATGTTATCTTTGCGATATTTTAGCCCAATAAAGCACATGGATTGATATCCTGGTATTTATATATATTTTAAATAAATAATATCATTGCCAATATTAATTTAAATATGCATTTAATATAAATAAGATAAGATTAAGGCTTCATGTCAAAGAATTCAACTAACTTCTTAAGTTATTAGCACCAACAAAATACATTAAACTTCATTAAATAAATATGGATGAGAATAAATGCAGCATTCATGTTTACATCTAAAAACCAAAATCATTATGAGTATTTTTCAGTTATATTCTAATTACTTTTAGGCAAAATATTGAATGTAGAATATTTTATTGTGAAATTTTTCTGTTACGTGATCAGAATATAATTTGAATCTTTCATAACTTCATTGTTTTTCTTCTCAGGTTTCTTGGAAGACCAGTCTTGTTTTTCAGTGGTTGAAAAAATCAGGAAAAATAATGTGCTTAAAACCAGAATAGTGATGCAAATTCCGAAAACAATGTGCCATCTGTAAAGGGTTTGCTGAAAAAATTAAAGTAACATTAAAACACTTGTACTATGTATGTTTTGATAATAAAACAGTAGAAAAACAGTTTAATTTAAAAAATCTAAATATGATATAAAAATGTATAAGTTTGATAAGCACTAAATGTAGAAAAAACACAATAGATTATTAAAATTATAGGATCATATAAAACAGAAAAAAAAAAACAACAATTACCTATCACTAGATTTTCCGAAACAATTGATGAGTAAATAAACTCATAAAGTTTTTTTTATCTTTTCCATTGAATTCTTTCCCTAAACATATTCTATTGAAATGTTTAATAAATTATTAATTTATCAAAAATTTCAATATATATATATATATACATACATACATATATATATATATCAGATTATATATATATATATATATATATATATATATATATATATATATATATATATATGTATGTATGTATATATATATATATATATATATATATATATATGTATATATATATATTTATGTATGTATGTATATATATATATATATATATATATATATATATATATATATATATATATATATATATACATACATACATATATATATATATATCAGATTATATATATATATATAAAGTATCAGAAAAAATATAAAAAATAAATTTTACATATATGATTTGCTTTTAAAGATTTAAAAATGTATCGTTCGAATAAAAAATACTAATAATGTAGTATTTAAAATATTAATATTTTAAGTGATTTATTAAAAATATAATTTCATCTCAATTGAATTATACATTATAATTTCTTACTATAATCGAATAATTTTAATGTAAATATTAGCGAGACACATTTTATAGTTGCATATAATTTTTAAAGGAATACATTTTCTCAGCAAATATTTACGATTTTTTCATGCACAAAAAATTCTAGAATATAATACTAAACTATTAATAGTTTTATGTTTATAAACAGCCCATGAAGTGATCTGTTATAATTTAAAGGAATGTAAGAAAATATTATACTTAATAACTACAGATACTTGAATAAGCAAAAATTGATACATATAATTTCTAGTTGTCTTAAATGCAAAAGATTTGTTATGTATTTGTACATTCCGATTCAACACTTCATTAATTTTGTATAATTTATATAAACTTACATTTTCATCAGTCAGTACACCAACGACGACAGGTGTAAAAGAAATTACTAAATGTACTACAGTTGTTCCAATGCCCATGAGCGTACCTGCGAAATATATTATGTTAAAACCTCTGTGAAAATACAAATATGTTTAAGTTATTAATAATATTAATTTTATAAGAAAAATGGATTATTAATACCATAAAATTATTCATTCTATCAACATTAATAAGATAATAAAGAGGAATGTCAACCAAGCAATTAATGACTATTAAAAATAGTTAATTATTGCTAGTGACAAAGCTTAGTAGTAATTTAATAGATAATGAAAAGTAACTTTTAATGATTAGTTATAACAGTTGAAAATGTTTGACCTATTGATGTTGTTAAACTTGTTGATTCAAATTTATATGCAAAACATATTTCCTTATGGCCATGGTTAGGGTTGGTTAGGGTTTCGTTTTCGTTATCGGCCGTAATCGAAGATCAGTTATGCTCGCTAATGATGGCTAAGACACGTTACATATGTTTTGATCACAGATTCCTCTATGTAAAATAATACCTCTGGGGGTCTTCTTTGTGGCTCCTACCCCCAGAGGACACTATGATCATAACATATTTAACATGTCTTAGCCATCATTAGCGAATCTCTTTGGCTCCTACATATCTGATAGCCTATGGTGCAGACCAAGTGTTCCGTCGCGTATGTATATGTCTATGTTTGGCTCCTACTTCTAACATATCAAGGCCCACTTTCGAGAAATTGATGATGCTTGTAGTATTGTAAAGTGAAAATCCTAAAAACCGAGTATTATGCAACAGCAACACAAGTTTCATGAGAAAAAAAGGGGTAATGTTTTAATAAAAATACTATGCCCAGTCTACCAACTCTTTTGGGACATGTCCTCTAATGGAAAACATATTCTTAATTTCTGCAGAAAAATTATTTAATAAAATAATGATATTTATTATTTACTTAGCTTTACCCAAAACACTGATTTCAACACAAATAAGAACTACTAAAACTAAATCCAATCAAGTGTTAAAAGCTTGCAAATTCCTTTTAGTTACAAACTTATTAAATATGGAACTTTATACCTTTTTCATCAATTTTCCAAATACTCTGTAAGCCACCGTAAATGCAACATCCTGAAAGGAAGCATGCAAATAACATGAAATTTACAACATGCAATCACGGAGGTGAAATATGGAAATGATTAGAATTTCAGTGCAGACTCACATTACTTGCTCATGTGGCGATTCTTCAAAGCCCTATTTAAGGTTATAAAATTTCAACAATTTCAAGTTCAGCAATTTTTTTTTTGTATTTTTTTCCAAAAAAAAAAAAAAAAAAAAAAAAAAAAAAAAAACTATCATTTATGTCTTGTAGAAAACAGGATTGTAACAAGTATCCGAGTTGCACGATTGCCGTATTAAAATCTGGAAACACCACGGAGAGAGAATCCTGAACAGCTGCGTTATGCACCACTGCGCTGGTCCAGTATCGGGTATTATGTTATGGGGCGGTATTAGATATCACTCTCGCACTTCTCTGGTACTCATTACCAGTATTTTAAACAGACAGATCTACATCCCTGAGATTTTGGAGTCACTTGTCCTTCTTTATCTTCAGAACTTGCCCACAGCCATATTTCAGTAAGAAAATACGCGATCACACGTGGCACGTATTTTCCAAGTGTTCTTCACCAAACAGCAGATTAAATTGCTTCCTTGGCCGGCTTGCTCTGCGGATCATTTGACGATAGAAAGCATGTGTTTCATGCTTGCTCAACGATTAACCCAAGTTACATCCTCAGCTGTCACACCAGATGAACTTTCACAACGTGTGGAAGCTGATTGGTCTGCTGTAACCCAAGAACACATCCAAAGTATCTTTGAACCAATGACGAGGCGTGTGGCAGAGGTGATCTCTAACAATGGAGGCTACTGCTTTTGGCAGGAACCACACTTCACGGAAGTATATAAATTTAATCATTTGTTATTTGGTCAACATTTTAACTACAAAATATATTTTATTGAGATATCTCTTGTCTTTCTTGGTGTTAAAATTAAGGTAACCAGCAGTGTATTTCCAATTCGTTGAGTAGTGGGAAAAAGCATTATTTAAAGTAGATGAAAGTAATACCATTAAATCCCTTCAAAAATTGAATGACAAAAATGGTGTAAATCATTATTTTTCTAAAAATCTACAGAAAGGAACAAATAATAAAGATCTAAATCTTTCTCTCTCTCTCTCTCTCTCTCTCTCTCTCTCTATATATATATATATATATATATATATATATATAATACATATATACATTATGCATTTTCAGCGGTATTCATATTTGAATTCATTAAATGTGAGTAAAAACCATTTCTCCTTTTTGTAGTGACAAAATTCTAGTATGATAAGCGCCGTCAATTTTTGCAATAAATGAAAACCAGATAATAAATTTCGAAAGGACAGGCAGTGTTGGAGAGAATATTTATAGTGATATTGGATTTATAACAATGAAAAACTGATGCACTGGCTAAGAAGGGACCTTTGACAGAATAACGTATAAATCGCCCTATTTCTTTTCACACGGCTAAATTGTTAATAAACATTAAAGATTGTTAATTAACTTGATAATCAGAAAAATTTTTAAACAGGCTATGATTCAATGCACAAAGGAAAAGATATGGCAGATTTTGGGAGAAAAAAAGAATTGTTCCCAGTTTTCCAAGAAAGATTGCGGTTTCTTTATTTATAGAGATGACTGTACATAACGGCTAGTAAAACCATTTTTATAGAATTAGAATGGCGGATTCCTCAAATTGTATTTTGTGTAACTCTAATCAGAGTTAATTATTTTAGAACATTTGAATTATTAAATTATTCTACTGTACCTTCTTAGCATGATGACATTATCAAGAAAGATTTTACAAATTCCTTTGCTATCAAATCAGATATACTATAAATAACTGTAATCAGATATACTGAAAGATTTTAAGTCCAGAAAGAGAGGTATTGAATACGAAAAAGCAAAAATTATGTTTTTATGTTGGGGAATGTATAAATCATATTAAATATAGAGTGTATAATTAAATAATATAATTTATATTTCTAATACAATTTACAATACCTGCATATTCTGGTGACAAATCAAAGGGCGACATCATATCACCGCATGTGCAAAATCCAATGCTAGCAACTGATAGCATGAAGAATATCACACACCAAGTAACATTACAGCCCGATAAGCATACTCCAACTAAACCAAGTGCTGGAAGAATTCCAGCTGAAATTGTATGTATAATTAAATATTTTTATTCAGAAAATTAGCTTTTATAAATAAATTTTAAACTAACAAATGTTTATGAATGAAATAATTAATTAACATTGTCTGATTCTACATTTATTTCAGAATAAATTCAGTTTAAAAGAAACTAATAGTATAAGGATTTGTAGATATTTCTGAAATTTGACGGAAATCAGAAAGCATAAATTTGACGAAATGATTCGGGAAATATTTGATAATTAAATTGTCCTTTATTTATTAAACAATTAATTCGATAGATGGTGACCATTGCTTTTCCTTCAACAAGAATCTAAAATAGCATTGAATGATAATTACAAACTGTTTATTTTTACACGTTGTATTTAACACAATTGTGGATACCTTAATAAACTTTGTCAAATAAAACGATTGTATTCCATTTTGTTTTTAATGAATATAAGTCACACACAAACAGAACTGGTTTTTCATACCTGCTAAAAACATATAGGGATATATTTTCTTACCAGTAAATTAGCGGATTATACATTGATAAAAAGTAAAAGAATAACAACTAATTTCACGTATTTACACAAAGCAAATCATCAAAAATTTTAAATTAGCAAAATAATATTGCTTAAAAATATAAATAAGGGAAATACAGCAGAATTCTTTTTGAATGTGACAGGAAAGGCTCATTTCTTGTGTAACAATTTTTTCTAACTATATTTAGAAGTATGCATACATACAGAGCAGTACTAGTGAGCCCCGGATTGTACCTTTAGGTTAACGGGTTCGGATTACTCGCCCAACAGCAAGTGTCTCGCAATTTTGAATCATGGTGAGGTGACGAGCTCACACCTAGGCTGGCACCCTTCTCTCCACATCCATGTCACACCAGTGGAAGGACATTGGACGTCACATATTAACGTGGATACACCTTCAACCCACGGGGTTCCAACAACCCAGTGAAGGAGATTACGGTGTGGTCACCCTCCCAACTATACTGCCCATGGCCAATAATGCTTTACTTTGCTGACCTTAATGGGAAGCAGAGCTTGAATGTACTTAGGCACTGGTGCTCATTTAGATGCATAGAAAAATTAAATATTTTCACTTTAATTCAGCAAGGTAACTCCTGCGTCTGATTTAGACTTGATTAAAAAAATGCTTATTCGTTAAGGAATTCTAATCTTATTCTTACTCAATTCTTTTAACAAAATAGTTCTTAAATTTACATTTAATAGAGAACGGTAAAACTTGGACTTATTAAGAGTAAATAAAATTTTTCATGTAATTATTGATCAGACTTTAACATTTATATTGTGTACTCCCAAATATATCATCGATATATTACTTCCGTGAAACTAAAAATTTTGTGAAAAATTATTGATAGCAATAATTTAATTACTCTCATTAAAGTCAATAAAATTTAAAGTTTTTTTTTAAATTAAAGTCTGCAAAATCTACATTAATTTATAGTTGAAAACGAAATTAAAATCTCCCATTTTTTTCTTTATTACTATGCAAATTTGAAGTGATAACAAAAATTAAATTTTAAATTGATAACTGCAAATAATAATAATAACATAATAAAAATTTAAATAAGATATTGTCTAATAGATAATAAAAAATTGATAATAAATAAAAGGTAATAAAATATTTACATTTTAATAACTAAATGGATTGATTACTAAATGAATAAGTCTTCTTTGATTCATTATTTCTAATTCTTTTATAAACACTGAATTTGGAAAAATTTTTTTTTTTTTTTTTTTTTTTTTTTTTTTTTTTGGACAATTTTTATAAAGTAATATCTTTTATTCTTTTCTATTACACTGCATCGATATTGCTCACTACTCATTAGGGACAAAAAGAGACTATTTTAAAGCAAATAGAAAGGATGCTAAAAACAAAAGCCTAGATGGAGTTTGATTAAAAAGTAATAAAGGAGATACTATATATATATATATATATATACTGCTTTATGCTGTATCTCATATGCTAATTGCTAATCCCTATGTATATATTTTTATTTAGAAAAGAGACAGAAAGATATACAATGAAAAGACAAAAATATAAATTCCAGAGAAACGCAAAAGAAATTTTATATACATATATATGCACGATTTTATAGTTCAGCTACAAGATATTACAATTCACTCAAAAGTAGCAGTATGAAAGCAATATGAATCAGCAACATGAAAGAATCAATGTGAATTTATAGATTTTATCGTTAGCAATAATGGAATTAAGGCGACGTTCTCAACATATTCTTTTATTTATGTGTAAATTGATGCTTTAAGTAATTTTTTGTGAATTTTTTAACATGATTCGAAATAAATTTATGCAAAACTAATTTTTTTATATTTAATTTCATCGTAAATGCATTAAATTTAATAAAATTACCATAATTTTATTAATGTATTTATGGTAGTCATTGATAAATGTAAAATACAGACTTACATGTACCACCACAGAATTTTCTAACAAAATTAGTAGTCAAAATTCCTTTTCTGATCATTAAATCACAAACAAATCCAACCAAAGGTGAGACTGTAGCTTTCAGCAGATGAGGAAGTGACGAAAGAAAACCGTTCTAAAATTTTGAATCATGCTTTAATATCATATTAATCTATTACAGCATATTTAAATCTTACTACGAGATATTATGCCACACACAATAGTACATTTAATAAGTTAAATGTAACATTTTCCTTCTAAATTAAATAACACATGCTTCTAAAATTAAATAATAATCAGTTACTATAACTCAAGTACTTCACTATAGAAGCTCATAAAAGTAATTTAAAATCATTAAGTTTGAGAGTCAAACATTAAATAGATGCACTAGTTATGTAATATTGATATGGACTGTATGAATATTATATCTTCCAACAAGTAAGTAAGCATTTTCAAGCAGTTATTGTCCAAGGAAAAATTTATAAGGGCACCATATTCAGTTGTTTATTATTCAATAAAGGGAATCATGTATTTTTAATGCAACTCTTAGAGAGCGCGTCCCTGGATGGCAAATAGGGTAATGCTTCCATCGGTTTCTTTTGGGTGGTAAAGAAGAAATAAAATACTCTCATTGGACCAGCAGGCAGAAGTTCAACCCCTTTGGGGCTTTGGCAGCTTTTCTTTTCCATGAATTGTGCACGTTGATATCCCTGGCAATGAGATAGCCGATGAATTCGCTAAAGAGAGGCCCTTAATTCTCTTCAGCCATTCAAATGCTTGGCCCTCATCGACGCCAATGCAGTTGCTTGTCGAAAATTTATTTGCCAACAAGTCCAAAAGTTTTCCATTCCAGAATTAAACAGTGACAGAACCATTTCAACTATAATAGCCAGACTTAGAGCAAAACACTTGAAAGGCATGAACATTTCTACAGATGGACAAAAATGTTACACCAAAGTTTTGACCTTATTGCCCGAATAACATCCAACAGTCTCCACAACATATCTTCAGCTGCCCAGCAATTCTAGCCAAGCTTTTTAACATCAGCATAGAAAACCCTGTGTCATTTCTTTTTACAAATAAAGTTGTAGAGATTTCTAGGGTTGACTTCGACAGCTTCGGGGACATTTAGGGGATTTGCACATACTTCATGGACACGACATCATCATCACAAATATTTTTCAATATAATTGAACTCTGACGAATATTATGGGCAATGAATGCAAGTAATATTATTAAAGTGCATATCCACAAATTTACTCTATGTGAATACGCTACTTGAGATGGAAATAAATGCTGGCCCAACCACTGCGGAGGAATTTCAGGAAGTAATCAAGGGTCTTACCTGAATACTTTTGCGATTTAACAATATCCACCTTTAAGGAATGTTAGTCAGTATGATATAGGCAAAGAATATTTAGTCCAAGCTTTCTGTTTTAGAAAGTTGAAAGAATAAATAAGAAAATTACTGAATTGACCTTTTGTGCCTTTACTCTGTCCAGAGACTCATACGATTGTTATTGTATTTGAGATAACATTTTTGAGCATAAATATTCACTAGTCAGTCCACGTTGTGCGGGCAATCTTTGTTTCACCAGCTCATCTGAGCTTGGTATTTAAAAGGAATAGGCTTGTAATATCCATGTTTAAAGACATTTCACACATGTGGAATATACTAAGTTGTGGAAAATGTTGGATAATAATTAGTATTTAGATTTGAAAATAAGCCAATAACTTTTTTCTCAGATACTTGATAACATTAGAAAGTAGGAATAGTTATTTCATGAGAATTATCTTTGCAAGTTTAATTTGTTTCCATAGAAAAGAAATTATCAAGTAATAAACAAAGAAAATAACGACATTTTACATTAATTGTTCTATATTCATGTAGATTAATAAAATTATATGCTTCTTCTTACAAGATTTACGTACAGGATGACCGAGTTAAATATCATTCATTCACTATTTTAAAATAAGCATAATTTCGGCTCTAAAATTTTGTTAATTAGTACTGAAATTTATGGCACAATATATGATGGCTGTTTTAGATATTTTTCAATTCCAACAAAATTTTTGACTCATTAAATGAAACATTTGTTTGGGGTCGCGGAAACTTTACTTGTTTAAAATTTGGAAATTTATGTAGATTCGTATATCAGTATACAGAAAGGCAAATTATATCAATGTATATTTATAACAATGTTACAGGGAACAGAAAAAGAGTATTTAAGGGTATAATCATTGTGTATAAAATAGTTATATTGATTCTAAGTAAAATGTTAAGAAATGCAATATTGTTACTCCGAACTACTGTCAATTGAAAACTAATGTAAGGTTCTTACCACACACAATATTTTTTTCAGGAGACATTTTTTCATATATTGTATTTCATATTCCCTAAATTCATATTATTTCATGGGAAGAATCTCGGAAATTTATTAAGTCCCACCCCTAGAGATAAAATATAAAATTTCAACATACATTTTCTATTGTTGAAATGAGATATTAGATTCAAACATTTAATTTGAATCTTGAATCATCATTTCTATTGAACATATTCATGATAGACTTTCAGTATTAGATAGATTCTTATATTTTTACATGATAAAAATTGATTTATGAAACTACCTGTACGTAACTTTACGGTAATGGCATTTAGATGGATTTCAATAGTGAAACGAGGTGTTAATTATTTATCACTTATTTAAACTATTCTATTTTTAAATATCTTCTTTATAAATTTTAAAATATTGATTAACAGTTTTTCCTTAATTTGCTTGGATATTTATAATTTGTTAATGATAATTATCATGGAATATTATAAATAAATGCATGCGTTTTATCAAAAGAATACTTTTATCATATTTAAAAATTATATTAACATTTATCATCAGATATCCTAAATAAAACTATGATAAAAATTTTAATCAGTCACTATAAATGAATATAATGAATTATCACCTTTGCTGTATTGAAGTGAAGAATGTTGTGAAAAAAAGTAGGCAGATTAGTAAGGAATGTATAATAGCACCAATCAATTCCTGACTGCATTACTATGAACGCAATGACGGGAAGAGAGGTAAGTATCTTCATCCAAGGGACTGGAAGATCCTATGGGGTAAAATATAAAATTGTTTTAGTTCTTATTATTATAATCCTAATCGGAAACAAAAATGTATTTTATTATCAGTTTTAAGAAAAACCATACTTCACCGTTTTCATCTCTCTGGATGTTTGATATGATGTACTCCAGTTCACTTTTTGTGATGCATGAGTGTTCCTCGGGAGAATTCGATATCAAAATACACCACAACAGGAACCAAATGCATCCAAGTATACCTAAATTAATCGAGAAATGCAATTAGAAAGTTATTTACATACGAACTAGGCATTCATAACAAGAAAAGTGTCTGGGTATGATCGCAATATCTTCCAAGTGGGATATCTCTGGATACGTCTGGGAGTAGAGGTATACAGTGAGTGTATCATTGTGATCCCGAAATTGGTTGTTCATTATACAGAAGCAAACACAAAGTAAAAGTGACCCCAATTCTTGCATGGTTGCCACTATAGGTATTACTTATAGGAGGACAACAGAACTACGACACATTTTACGTACCTAAGTTACTAATAAAGAATACGAAGGATCTTTAATTAGGTTGGGATTCGATCTCACTACCTTCCAATAGGCTGTGGTGGCTTTCTTGGTTAGAGTGTCATTCTCATTATCGGATGGTAGTAAATTCAATTCCGTCATGCTCGCAAAAAGCGGTTGTGGCATGTTAAATATGCTGGGGTTGCAATGTCCTCCAAGTGAAACATTAACTAAGGGGATGATAAGCTAAGTATTAAGGGTCTTCCGCTTGGTCCCTGCTTCAAAATCGCAAAGATTCCATCCGGCTACTCCTATCTAATTGGCAGTCCAACTCTGGGCTAGATACAAGGAAGAATAAAGATGCAACAAGAACAAGAAAAATGTAAGAAATTCTTCTATAAAAATATACATAGGTTGATTGATATATAGATTTATTTCAGACTTTAAAGGCTTTTAAACTCTTACCTACTGCATAAAATGATGACGGCCAACCTCCAAACATGCTTGATTCACAAAGTATTCCTGTCATTCCCATTCCTGCCACAGTTCCGACATTAAAGCCTGTGTAAAGTATAGACGAGAGAAAATTTTTTTCGTTGTCTGGCAACCACAGAGCTTGCATGTAGTACATTGCTGGAAGAGTTACTCCCTAAAAGATTAATAAAATATATTTCATTTAAAGAAGCTGCTAGCACTAATTGTATTTAAAATCTTTGTGAAAAATCTTCTTATTTTATTGATTGAAAAGGAAGGCAAGAAAGTTTCCAAGAAAACGAAGTCATAAATATCGTATTCTTCTATCTAAAGTTGTTTGGTAAGCTATTTACTTCTGCGCAGTTTTCACTCTACATTTTCAATTTTGTCTTAGGCAATAGGGAAATCATTCACAAAATTGCTAGTTGATTCAAGCAATTTTCTAATTTTGTGAGCAGAAAATTTCTCTTTCTATATTCGCATTCAAATCAAATGGCAAGATACATACAAACATTATATAATCCTTATTATTTTGAGTATTACACTTACTAGCAAAATATAGAAATGAGAGGAATGTGTACCTGAACAAATCCTGCAAGAGCTCTCACTGAAATCACGGCGTACGCACTGAAGTCAGCTGCCATTGGTATCATCATGTTCAGCATGGCCGTGATGAAATTACCGATTCCAAAAACCCATTTGGCACTGTATACTTCAGCTATTCTTCCACCAGGTATAGGAGTAATGAAATTCCCGTAATAAAAGGCACCTAATATAATGCCCTGTAATTTTGGTGACCAGTCATATTTTGCTACCTATTAAAATGGAAAAAATAAATATATTTTTGAAAGAATATAAAGGATGTGTTGAAATACTTTTTGAGCTTTTCTTTTAAATTTAATGGATATTAAAAGAAACATTTTTGATAATAGTTTTCAGACAATATTACGATTTTACATATTAAAATCTTAAGAAAAGTTTATGAGAAAGGAGAAAATATTATTTAACAAATAAGAAATAAACTAAATTTTTGTTACAAAAGTTAAATTGAATCATTAAAGAAAAGTTCATTAGCAATAAAACAGGTCATTTTTTTAATTAAAAGAATTAAATTTTGTAAATTTTAAAAATTTTATTAGCAAAATTAAAATTTTGTAGAACATTATTATAATACAAAACAATGGAAATACGAATTTTAATATTGATCTTAATAAAATAATTTAAAAACATACTATGAAAAATCAATGGCATAAAAGAAACAAATTAACATATATGTAGCAAAAACGCAACTAATCAGATTATGATATAGCTCCAAGTATTAAACGTAATTTTATATTCATGTTTGTTCTCTTGTTTGTAAACCAATTTGTGAGTGAACTCCCAAATGTTTCTTCTAGAAACTTAAAGATTTCCAAATTGTTTCCAAGTCTAGATTATGTTGGAAAGCTGTTTAAGTTATTAATCCTAAAGCCAAGAATTACGAATATTCAATGGTTTTCTTCTATATTACGTTACATTTTTTTTAAGTATGCTTTTTTGCTTTGTTCAGTTGCCGAAAAGAAATCATTTAGTTTTTAATTACTTACATTTGGCATATCATCCCTGTAGGCTGTTTTGTTGGGCATATTTTTATGGGTGCCGCATTCATTAACTGCTGATACATTTGTAGTGCTGCTGTCACTTTCACTCTTGACCATGGCTACTATGGCAACATTAAGATTCACTCGTACAGCATACAACTCAACCATTCCAAGGAAGGCAACAGCGACGAACACATATCGAATTCCTGGGAACTCTGTAATTTGTATAAAGAAACCCTTTATGTACATTACTCAAAATGTACAATATATATATATATTTATATATATATATATGTATATATATATATATATATATATATATATATATATATATATATATATATATATATATATATATATATAAAGTCATGCATGGAAGTCAACAAAAAAATAGTTAATATGATGTTTCATTTGCACTTAATAAAAAATCTATGTTTGAGTGGCTAAGTATTCGAACTCCCATAATTTATAGCAAAATATGTAGTTAATAAAATGTTAAAACTGCTTATATTATCTATCTTAGAACCTGACCTTAATTAAAAGCGTGTTCTACTTCGTAAAATATTCTTTGTGTTAAAAGGATGCCCTAAATTTCTCAAAGTACAGAAAAGGCTTTAGAAGTTCAATGGTATTTGAATTTTGAAGCTTGATTACATGGATAAAAGAATAAAATAATCATAAATTTACTACTGTATTGAAAAATTTATTTTGTGTACTTGGCTGTTTTAATGGGATCTTGATTAAATCATCATATTTTAATCACTCAAATAACCATGGAGATAGTTTAATCAACCTAATTCTGAAAACTTCTGTATGTATTGTCCTAACTTTTTTTTTAAGTATATTTTTAATCGTAGAAGTTCATCTGCTGATAATATTCATATAGTGTGGTATAGAAATACAAGTCATATATTTAGTAAGATTTTTAATAACTTTTTCTTCTTATACTAATGATTGTTCTAGCAAGAAATTTGTAATTAGTGAATAATTTCATTTTGCCTTAAGCAATAAGTGTGTTTATGTTAGCTGTTGAATTTTTAAATTGTTCTCACAAAAACCTCTTTGAATTGATCTTTTCCTTTTTACACAGTCTCATAGATTTTATTAAAAATTTATTATCTCTGATAGCCACTGCATAATTTAGCGAGTACAAAGGTTTTCTGTATGTATTTTTATATAGATCAATGAAAATTTTAACTAAGTATGATAAAAATATTAGTTATAGGAATTAAGAAGAATCTTTCAATAAAATTAAAAGTAATAACATAATTTATAAATTTAACAATTTTTAAAATGATCAGTTTTCAACAATCTTTTTCAGGATATAAAATAATCAATAAAATTTATGTACTAAAAAATTAAAATTTTAAAAATAATTACATTATAAAACATGCTTGTATTTTTAAGTTTATTTTTTATCATTTAAAAGCTGTTGTCTAATTTATGTCCTGTTTTTATACATTGATTTCTTATCAGCGGTAAATTAACAATATTTTTTTTATAGAAAGACGTAAATTTATATAATAATGTAAAGTTTGAAAAACTTGAATGGTGGATTGAATTTATTAGAAAATATTAAAATTTATTTTTATAAAGTCTAAATATTTTATTTAGTAAATCCAACAGATAAATTTCTAAAATAAAAATAAAAGCTTATTGGAAAAAATTGTATAATTTTAATGAAAATTGCTTTATTGTATATGAAAAAACTATTTTCTTATTATATAGTAAATAAAAGTTTTAAATTATAGTATTCCTTGTACTGTTTTTAAAAATTGTTTTCCTGTACTTACGCCATTTTCTTCCTGTAGTGTCCGATATATCCAATGACCTATTTACCTAAAGAATAAAAAAATAAATTTTAGTATCAAAATACGTAATTAAGTACCAGTGTATGGGATCATGTGAATTCTAAATTAATTTTAAAAGGGATAACATTAAGAAACAATAAGTAAAATTTTCTTAAAAATTATAAAGTAAAAGTAACACAATTATACAACAGAATTCGCAAACTACAAATTTCTTACATTTTAAGAAGATAATATGCAAGAGTTAATTTTAGACACTGATGAAGTGATTTATCACTCATACTTACAAGAATTACATATTAAAATTTTTTAATGCTTTTTAACATTACATTCTTCATTAACCTTTGTATAATTATCATTTTACGCAGGTAATTATATTTTTTTATTTCTTTCAATTTCTTTTAAATGTTTTTAACTTTCATATTCGGAAATATAAATCATGCCTTCATGACTTTTCTTATAATCTATTTTAATCATACTTTTTAAAGGAATAATTTGATTCTATCACATTATTCAGTTATTAAGATGCAAGTTTAAATTAAAAATAGAATAGCTTTTAATTCAAAGAATATTTTGTGGCTGTACTATAATCTATGTGGTATTTTATTTATGTTAACTGTTACAAAATTCACATACAAATTCTTTGTTTTACAGTTTTTAACAAAAAGTAACACGTTTTAAGAATTTTACAATTTTCTACGAGTAGTAATAACCATTAAAAATGCTTGTTTATGTCAGAAATAATGCTCGTTGAAATGATTGTTTAATGAAAACATTTTAAAGTATTTTCTTTTATTTTATTATATTCGCATTAAATATTTAAAAGTTTTTCAAATTATATTCGGACTGTTCTTTTCAATATAAATCCAAGTGATAAATTAGATTGAATTACTCTATATAGTGGTATTTTAACAATATTCACAAATGGATTGTTCTTTTAAAAGTAATATTTTTATTATTTTAAAAGAGAGAGAGTTTTAAGTATTGTTATTTAAGAAATTTAGTTCCTTATACTTATAATGTATGGTTAGAATAATGTTTTTCAGATTAAATACATACTTGCAATATTTAATTTATATTAAAAACTGCAAATATTTCAATAGTTTTAAAACTAGATAAATTCGTTCATTAATTATGTTTGAATAAAATTTAATTCATTCTGCTTATAACGTTTATTTTGAATATTTTATTATAAACTAGACATAGAAAGATTAAAACTATTAATAATACAAAGCTTAAAGGATAAATGGTCAATAAAATTTTAAAATAAAGGAGACAAATAATTGAAAATTCATTAATTGCTTAATTTATACATATTTTAAAATAAATTCCGAAAAACAAAGAAATTTTTTAATATTTAGAAGGCATACTTAAGAAATTTAAAAGTAAGCTAATTTAGGTCGCAATTTATTTTTCTTTTTAAATCAATTATTTTTTATTATTTTTTCTATTAAAATTATTCAATCCTTTTATTATGTCGTCTTCTTAAAACGATAAAAAACTTATTGATAATAAACGATATCATAAAACTATTACATTTCCGTGACAGCACAAATTATAAAAATAAATCATACAACACTCATTTTAAAAAGTAAAATATTAGGAATCGTATAATATATTAATTATTTAGATAGTACTTACTGTTTGGAAAGTAGCGTACATCTTCCCCCAATAAATTCCCAGGAAAACAATTCATAAAGTACTTGGGCGGCACTGACCAAGCTCGATCACCACATGTTAAAATCAGAAATGAATCACACGTCATAAAGTAACATTTAAATGACATTTTCTTCAATACTTTTTTAATAGCTTTCTTGCAGTGGTGCAGCTGTCGTCAAATGAAAAAGATTAAGAAAAATAGAATATATATAGGATAATAAAAATATATTGGGTATATTTTTTTTAACTGCATTGAAGTATGAAAAATAGACTCCTATTTATTTATTAAAATGATTTGTTTTTAAAATATGAAATTCATCATTTTGAAACAAGTAAGACATTCATTAATTTAACAATTAAATTACTTACTAAATTTCTTTTATTATTTTTTATTAAATTAAGTTTTTTTTATCAAACTGCAATGTGCTTTAATGATTGATTATTCAATGAAAAATCAAAGAATTATTGTACATGTGTTAAAAATCAATGAATAAGTGCAATATTTAATAAAGGGTTAAAGGGAGTAATTTTATTTAATTAACATTAAAATTTTTAATTAAACTCGGAGTTCTGTTATATTTATCTGCTGTGATTTTAGAAAGAAATTCCTTTAATTTTTACATTCCTTCACTAAATTATTTTTAAATTTAACATATATATATATATATATATATATATATATATATATATATATATATATTCATAATTTTTAATGTTTTGAACTACGTATTTATGTATTTTTTTAAAAACTAATCCATTCTTTGATTATTAACATAATTTCTTTTCATAAAAAAACTAAAAAAAGAATTTAATGTAATTTTGCACACTAAATCCAAATATGTAATCAGATTCTTTTCATCAGGCATAATTTTTCTTGTAAATGTCATTTGTATTTTTCTTTGATTCTTGCAAATTTAGGAAAAATTGAAATAGCAGTGAGTATGGCAATAGGTATGTAGTAATTGTTGTTTTTATTTCTGTTGTAGCTTTTTAATTATTGTGTCGTGGTTTTATTTGTTTAAAGTTTTGTAAACTTTTTATCATGCCAAGAAAGTGTTTAAATTCACCAAACAACTTCTGCTGCACTTCTATATAACGAACATTCAAGTCTCAAGGTTGAATTTTCACACGACCCGTGAAAAAACTATTGTGAACGGTACCACACTGCTAAATCTGGGGTTTTGATAAAAATTGGGCCATAGATATATGCTGTGTATCATGTACAGTAAGTACTATCGAAATCCTTCTGAAAATGTCCCTCATCATTTGTCGTTTATAGTCCTCATGATTTGGAGAAAATAGTAGGACAATTCAACTGATTGTTACCTCTGATTAACAAACAATAGAAAAAATGTCTAAAATAAAATATGCAGTAAAATATCCCGATTCGGCATTTGCAGCGAGACTTGTGCCTAATAGTGAAGGGTGGTGGTGGTACAAAAGTGTCTGAACTTTACGACTTCGATTCCGACCAAACGCATACTGTTGATAAAGGAAAAAAGAGAAATGGTCTTTCCTTTGAAGCAGGTACTTTAACAGAATCCAATTTTTTCTCTCAACAATATCCTAATAATCTTTTTTATAAAGGATTCAAATTTATCTAAAGAATCAGTGGAACTTTTAAGTTCCAGATTTAAAGGAACTTAAGGGAGACGAACCGATATTCGCTTATCGTAATTAAAATTGGGATTTTAAAGACTAATTTTCTAAAAAAATTTAATAATTTGTAATAATGTTTATTCAGTAGTGGGGCCTCTTGCACAAGCCACATGAATGGCGATTTTTCATAAACTAATCAAAAACTAGTTAGAAGGCTGTATAACTGCTGATGGAAAGAAATTACTATCAATACCTGTTGCGCATGTTAGTGGTGTGGAAAAAAAACATGAAATTGTTGTTAGTAAAGATTCAGTATACTAAATAAATCTGGAGTATAAGTGGTGACTTAAGCTTTATTGTTATGCTTGCAACTTGGCTAGATAAAAAATAATTTGTTTATTGTGTGAACGGGACGACAGAGATAGACATTTTCATAACGTAGGGAAACAATGACATAATGGGAATTTCTTATTCCAGGGCTTAAAAACGTATCATACATTTCCTTTATAGTACCCGAAACGGTATCTTACCTTCACTACATATAAAAATAAGGCTGATGAATAATTTTGCAAAAGTTATAGACATGACTTCTGTTGTCTTTATGTAACTGAAATCTAAGTTTCCTAAAATAAGTGATGCAAAATTGAAGGAAGGAATATTTATAGGATCACATGTAAAATCAGCAATATAACATGATAACTACTTTGGGGAACTATTGAATCCATCGGAAAAATTGTGGAAATCATTTAAAAACATTTGTTGTGGATTTCGTGGAAATAATTAAGAAAAAAACGTTAAGGAAATAGTGATCTTTTGGCTTCATACAAAGGAATAAGCTGTAAAATACCTTTACAAATTCTTTTTTGGATTTCCATTTAAAATTTTTATCTGTAAACCTTAAACTGTCTCTGATGAGCCTAGTGAGTTTTTTTCATCAGGACATTGCAACCATGAGAAAAATGTGCCAAGTTAAGTGGAGTCCTAGTATGCAGGTCGATTGCTGCTGAAGAGCTATATGCAAAACATAGCAGAAAATCAAAATATATGACTTTTTTATTAAACCAGAATGGTCTAAATACTTATCATTAGGTGTTTTCTAAGTATCAATTCTTTAGAACTTTAAAAATGGTCTTTCAAATATGAGCACATATTTCAGCTCAGGGGGGTCAAGTTAATAAGATTCAATTTATTTATTTCTTATAAGAAAAGTTTTTTTTAGACAAATGTTATTTTCCTTCAGTATTAATATACAGCCTATTTATTTTTAAAACATAGACTATATGGCAGTATTATTCGCTCCATTAACATCATTGCAGATATATTTTGGTCATGACATAATTCCTTTTAAATCTATAATATTCAAATGAAATTCAGCGCAATTCACTAAATTTATAATTAAAATTAAACTGCAAGAAAAATTTTCAAAAATATATTTAAATGAGATAATAGAAAGAATTATTTAAATGAGATGCACAATAACACCATAGAAACATTTGTATTAAAAAAAACTGCGTAACACAAAAGCCTTGAATCACTTTCGTAGAGAGAGATGAAACATGTAGTAAAAGGGAAAAAATACTGAAGTCACAGATGTTACACATAAAATCAGTCTTTTCAATGAGAATTTACAAAAAACCTGCTCAAAATGACAATCATATGCTATATAACTGTGTTGCAGATATTAACAAAAAGATTATTATTTGAGATACAGTTCTTGAGAATGTAAATACTGAGTAAACTACATGTTCATTATAAACAAACGATGGAATTATTAAATGAAAACATTCGATTGCCACAAATGTTTTAACAAATTAAATAATTTACGAATAATGTCTTTATTTTCAGTTTTAGGCTCTGTATAAAATCATCACATTTTTTTTTCAATAAATGTTTTTTTTTTTTTTTTTTTTCCAATATTTCAGAAAATACGCAAGACAGAAAATTCTTCCTCTGTAATGTTTGAAAGTGAAAAATCTGAAGAAAAATTCTATTTTAAAAAAGAAATATTTCTGCAATCTTTAGAAATGGAATTGTAATTTATATCGATATCATTTGAAAATAAAATACTCATTGACACTTCAAAATTTCATGACATATATATTTCAGAAGAAAATCTGTTTTACATCAAATTTTTCCAGATAATTTTATTTATATAAATATTTATAACTTCTTTGATTTTCTGATTTCTACAGCTACAGTAATCAATTGTTAATTAGTGTGTGGAATTGTTAATTAGTGTGTTGAACCATGGATAAAGATTTACTATTTACGGAATTACTCCAGAGTAAATTCATTTTAATGAATAAAACTGTTAATCAACTGTATTTGATTTATCCAATTTAACATCATAAATATATAACCGATTGATAAACCAGTAATGATCTGAACGCCCAAAACCACCTTTAGACTTTTAACTAACTTTCATTATTTATGTGGGCACTAGAAAAGATATATAATATTCATATATAAACCTTGGTCTATATCATAAAAAATAGTTATTTCAAGAAACTTCATACGTTTATTATGTTCTTAAAATGTAAGATGTCAATGTGAAATTTTTTATTTCCAGTGGCAAGACAAAAAGTTACTTAGACGAAGGGCTTATAAACAGTTTAAAAACAATAGAATTAATAGCATGACCTAAATCATAGCGTGCGGATATGTTCTCTCCCAATTCATGCATTTTGGATACATGGCGATCACTGATGTATAAATCCAGTACTTCTGCTATAAAAAAAGAAGTTTGAAAGAGAATTGCATCATAATATTGTGCTAAAATATTCCAAAAAACTTAATTTTGTTAAATCAATGCAAAAAATTTTTTGGCATGCAAAAGAAGAGAAATTATTCATAATTTAATGCTGAATTTTAAAAGGATAGTAACTAACAGATGTGTTTTTAGATGTTAAAATAAATATATTTCATGACAAATAAATATATTTCATATATATATATTAACATTGAATTTTCTATATCATTTTTTTTTGTTAAAAGGCCTATTTATTTTTAAGTATTTAAAATACTTTCAATTTAATACATGTTAAAAAGTAAACACAAATATTGTTTGTTTGTTTTTTTGTTATGCTCGTAGCTTCATTGTTTCATGTGTTCTTTTAATATAACATTTTTGAATGATTTTATATGCTCATAATAAATAAATATTTTTGTGATTTTATTGTTTTTGCTACCAGATGGCGACTCTAGTCTATGTTATATTATGATTACTTATACGTTGATTGGCATCCTCTGTCTTATATCTTCGGTTGCGATAAAATGCTTGAAATTGGAATATTGGTTTCGTGAATTTGATTCATTTATTTTTTATTTATCTTGATGACAATTTTTTTCGTGAGTTATTTATAATTTCAGGAGAAGATGAATTTTTGGCTATTCAGTCAACAACTTAAAGAAATTCCAAGTCATGATATTAATGTAACGCACCCTTCCTTTAAATAGCAATTGAATGTGATTGACGATTGTCATTCATTAGAAAACGTAATATTGTAAAATTTTAAACAGTGAGAACGCATTAAAAACGACAGTATATTGATAAAAATTTGATTAATTGGAATTCAAATTATTTCATATAAATTTATTTTCAATATAAACAATATTGCTGCAAATTGTTATAAAGTATACTGCATACAAACTTAACTAAAATTGTCAAGCTAAAATCATTATTAAAATATTTTCATAATAATTTAATTATTGTAATCTAAAACTAACTAACCATTAAAATTGAATCGTTTTGCTAGGAGTTGATGATTATGAAAGATGAAGATGAGAATAATAAAAGCCTGAGAAAACAATGTGAACATTGGTAAATTGAATGAATTTCAGAGAAGAAAATATTGAAAATAAATTTAAGCAAAAGACATACATGCAAATAATTTGTATCTTTAATATAAATCAGTTGGTATTCGTAAATTTTATTAAACATACAAAAGGACATTAAAAATTATCTGAGGAGAACTTTTAACATTAATATATATATATATATATATATATATAGATAGATATATATATATATATATATATATAGATAGATAGATATATATATATATATGCAAGGATTTTAACTTAAATATAGACATTATTTAAACCTTGAAGAAGTTAAGTACAGCTTTGTTATTCACATTTTAAATTGAAATAACATTAACTGCAAATTAAATTTTTTTTAACTTATTCATAGTTTGAACTTTAAAAAAAGTAACGCAATACTTCAAATAATTTGAAATTAATTTCTGTTTTAATTAAAATGTTTTTGTTTGCAAACATAATTGTAAAATTAATATTGTATTAAATCAATAAAATATCCTATAAATTTATGTAAATTTCTCGATACGAAATTTAATATATTGAACTGTTCGGAAAGTAATTTCGTTTTTCATGAAAATAAAAACATATAACGAATAAATATCGTATTGCATTGCATATTGTCCATTCAAGTTCAATAGCTTTTACCATCTTTCTGATTTCACATTCATAAAGTGGTTGGTTTTTACTAGTGAAAAGCTGATCCAAGTTGGAAAAACGAAAAGTTACTTTCTGAACAACCCAATATTTACTTCATCTTAGTGCTTCTTCTTTCCAGAATGGAAAACAACATTTTTATTATTAAATATTGTTTTCTGTTGAAATTTATTTTTACTATAAACATGAAATATGAATTTAAAGTTAGATTTTAAATATTGCATAGTTAATTTTCTTATTTTAGATTAAAAAAAAATTGGCAGCATTATGTTTTTCTTAGTGCAAAACGAATAAGTAGAACTTTCATACTGCATTAAATTATAGTTATCTTACACCTTTTTATCAGTAAATAGCTCAAATTTATATATATATTTTTTGATTCAAGATAATTTAATCGGTTTAAATTATATAAACAAGAAGATTCAGTAAAAGTTAAATTTAGTTCAATCTAGAATCTTGTAAAAGCTGTTCCAAATCATAAAGCATATCTACAATGATTCACATTGTTTATGCATTGAACTTGAAAGGAACTTATAAAAGTGATAACAGTCACGAGTTATCAGATCTGATAGTTCTCTGAGCTGTTACACGCATCTTTCTCATAACAGAGAAATAATTCCATGTAGCTGCTTTTTTTTAGCAAAAGAAATTCAACATAGTAAATATCTGTAAAAGCAATAATTTGAAAATAAACAAATATTGGAAAGATTGGTTAATGCAGAACAATGGTTAGAAATAGGCAGCCTTCCTTGGAGTTATTATATACCTGACACATATTCCTGTTTTTTATGTATGTAAAATAGCGTCCATGGTATTATTAGATGCGTTAATTAATAAAACTGTCAAGCTTTTAATTGGATACTCTTGTATTATTGAAATCACTTGTAACTGATTTACTATGCTACGTGTGTGTATTCTTCTACCAGATAAATCTTTCCATCTCGTAACTACCACTGACAATAGATTAGGCATCAGAAGTAAATATAATTGATTGAAACAGTTATCAGCCATGATACACTGTATCAGTTAGTTTTCATGATCAGTTATATGGGTACTGCTTCACCATTTATGGTCTTTTAATAAATAACTAAGAGACCGATAATTTCATTCACAATTTTTTTGTATTAAGAAAATATTCCTTAGTATCCAGTTTCATCTCTCTCTACTACTAATTCGCTAGTTTTCGCAATGTAATCATATTGTTTCATTTTGTTGCGTCCATCCGACCAGTGTAAACTATTTATTTATCATGCGGATAGAAATAATTTTATTTATTAAGTAATATTTTTTTATTTTCACCTATATATTTGATTTAAAAATTAAATTATTTTACGTAAGTATTAACATAGGTGTATGGATTATTAATCAAATTTGTTTACTAAGGAACATACTAGAAAACATTAAACTATTACGTTCAGGTATATAATACTTAATGAAGACCATAATAATGTAACACATATAAATATTGGTAATTTTTTGGAAAAGAAATTTTGTATTGTATGTATTTACGGCATACAATATTGAAAGCTCATACTGTCAGGTTTAAGTAATGCAAAACTTCAGTTTTTCTTAATGTTCATGATAGTTTAATTATCATTTTACACAAAATATATAAAAATATTAATAGACTTTTGAATCCTTTTTTAAAGTAGTTTTATTAGTAAACAGTTAATTAAATTTAGGAATTAATAAATATAAAAGTTATCCTAACTATCCTATTTAATTAATTTGTTTACAGTTTTTAAATTTGATTTGCACCCTAGTATTGCTACTATTTTTTTAAATACCGGAAGGCTTTTGGGTGACAAATCCTTCGCACAACACGGCCGGAAACTGCTCCTCATTCGTCGTTACCTAGAGTGAGCAGCTGTGAACCAAGTCACGGAGGTGAGTAGCATTACCAACACGATGCCACCAGAAACCCGTTTATAGGGTGGGCCACTTTCATACATTATCTCAGAGAGAAAGTAACATCCATGTTTGAACTGGAATTTGAACACGGGACCCTCAGCTCATAAGTCAGGAGCGCTAAGTACTCAGCCCTCTGTTAGCGTATCATTAATATTATATATAATAAATTAAATTATTTTTTCTAAATAATTAATTCAGCTCATATAATTTTCTAAATGCTTGAAAAGTAGAAAATAAATTCTTCTTAATCTTGTTTGAAATGTTACATTGCATAATGGAACTACAATGTATGTAAAATTACTTTATGAGAAAATTATTTATTGAAAGCAAAATATCTTTTATATTTCAAATAGTTTCTTGCCTTTACAAGTGAAAACGGCACGTGCACTTATGTACATAAGTAAATAAAGTGTGGGCTAGAAGACTTTCTAAATAAATGCTAACACTTGATTTTCTGTAAAATCATATATATTTCAAAAGTTAATCAAATTAGTTGTATTGTTATTATTATTAATTGCGTGATAATGATTAAATTAAGTAAATGTGTGTGTGTGTGTGTGATCAGTGTCTTACATTTAACTTCTACAACCAATAAATTATTTTCATGAGGTAATCCCATTTATTTGTTATCCTGGTTTAACGAATTTTTTTTGAATTAAAAGGTAATTATTAGAATTACTTTTTCTTTTTATTAAAATTTAATTGTACAATCAGTAAGTCAAATTACGTTTTTCTATTAAACTAAATTTAGTGACACCATAAGGCCTGCATCCCTCTTGCCGAGGGCCCTGGAGTACGAAGCATGTGTCCCAATTAGGCGGTCGGCCTTATAAGGGACTCCAAGTGTTTAGCTCCCAAGGATGTTTTTACTCAGTTTTATTGACCCACAGAAGAGATAAAACGCTGAGTCGACAGTGTCCAGAATCCCAGACCTGGGGCTTTGGAGAGAGATGCCTTACCGCTCCACCCCAAAGCAACTTTCAAATAATGTATCCTATAGTAGTTAAAATTATTGATTTTTGAATTATTATATTTAACACAAACAGTCAACATTTTTTATAATTATTTGAAAATGGATGGTTGTTTCACCGAATTATCTAAGCAAGTATATTCTCGATCATTTCTGCCAGTTCGAAAACAACATTTTAAGAATTCATTCATTTAAAAATTTTCAATTATTTTCTTTTAGCTTCATCAGATAATAAAGCATATAAAGGGGAAAATTTTTCAAATAAACTTAATGTAAATTTCAAATATTGAATATCAGTTGAGAAATGTGTATTTGTTCTTATATCATTTACATCTTAAGGATTGCATTTGAAATAGGTATAAAATATAGTATGATTAACAATGGTTTTAGGTTCAATACAGTTAAGGAACCAGAGAAATGTTTCTTTTTTATAATTGATTAAGTACCATAAAAATCTTAACCAAAACATAGAAATTTTATTCTAATAATAAGTGATCAATAATAAAAAATTTTATTTTTAACACAGATTTTCAAATTCATAACATTTATTGATTGTTTAAAACAGTGAAACAACATCGAATAATTATTTGAATTTTGTAATTTATAATACTTTGGCAAATTTTAGCCTTTAAAAAGCTATCTAGCTTTAGAAAAGTCATTTAGTTTTGTCAAAGGGTAATTATAAATGTTAAAAGATAAAAATTCTATAGAAGCTATTAATTTAGGTATTACTGCAGTAATTCTTGAGTTTTGGTAAGGTAAGATACAGTTTATGTTATAGTATCTTTCTGCTTAAAATAATGTTTCTTTTATGTTAAAATAGTCATTTTATGTCAAAACTATTTTTTACAAATTTTTCAAAATTCCTTTATATTTATAGTTGAAAAAATAACTGTTAAAAATGAAATTTAAAAAAAAACTATTAATATAAAAAGAACTTATTACAAAGTATTAACCTTAGATGGGTTTTGGACTTGCAACTATCTGTCAATAATAATTTTTTCCATTCTTTCTCTAACATGATGTATCAAAAATTATTTGCTAAATAAGCAAACTGTCTAAAAAAAGGTAGTACTATTATTGCCAGCCAGAGTAGCACGCTATGTTTTAGAACCATGCAAAAAAGCATTAATTTAAATGCTGAAAAATCGAAGTTGAATTTTCCCTTCATAGAATGATATTGAAATAAAATAAAATAACGAATAAATGAAATACTTTATTAAATGATACAATTAAACAAAATTTTTTATCATACAATATGAATAAACTGTGCAGGAAATTTTCATTACGGGTATAACAACAATACATTGTAGTCAGCATTTGCATGCAATGGCTTCCTTCAATGCATCCTAGAAAATGATTAAATTTTTTTTAAACATAAAGGAATTGATAAAAAATTATTTTTCTTAACACATTAAGTATATTAATATATAAATTTAAGTTATTTTAAATAACCAGAATAGCTTAATGAATGTTTTGTTGCATTCAATGTGTCTAATTATTTCGTGATTTATTTAACTATATATATATATATATATATATATATATATATATATATATATATATATATATATATATATATATATATATATATATATATATATATATATATATATATATATATATATATATATATATATATATATATATATATATATATATATATATATATATATATATATATATATATATATATATATATATATATATATATATATATATATATATATATATATATATATATATATATATATATATATATATATATATATATATATATATATATATATATATATATATATATATATATATATATATACACACACACATATATATATTGTTTTCAGTTCTAAAATGTTAAACTGCTATTTTCATTCAATTTAATGTATCATTGTTACGAGATTCTGTACAAAATAGCTTGAATATTATAAGTATGAACTTACCTCAGTGAGTAAATATAATGCAAATTCGCAATTTTTATCGTATCATATTTGTTTTATTTTTGATTTTATATGTTTTTCAGGGCATTTTCGAATTTCATGAAGTAACATAAATACATAAAAGTGAGGGTTAAAATTAAGTTTATATTTTTTTTATTATAAATTTAAAAAGCTTAAGTATCTTTAATGTAAATTCTGTCTGAATTGTTCTGCCTTCACAATTTTAGACTGCTTCTTTTTTTTTTTTAATTAACTTGCGTTCATATATCTTGTATTTGTATACTTGTAAATGCAATTTCTTTGATTTGAAAATAATTAATCTAAAATATTATTTACCTGTATAATATTTAATTATACAGGTAAATAAAGTACTTCTTGTTCTTGCACAATTTAGCTATTTACTTAAGTCTATTGAAAAAGTATTCAGAAATATCAGGATTTCCATAAAATCAACTATGTTAAATTAAAGTTATAAGTTTCTATCTCTTATATTTATTGATTTTTGTTTTTTATTTGTGTTTTTCAATTATTTTTATTTCTAAATATAGTTTTCATATTGCATATTTATTAATAAGTGGATGTATTTCAAAATAATATAACAATAATATATATTTATTTTAAAAGTATATGAGTATCAATTGTTTATTATGATAATATGTATTCGTAATTACTTCTATCCACATTTAATTTTTAATATATATATATATATATATATATATATATATAATTTTTAATATATATATATGTGTGTGTGTGTATTTTCAGTGAAATAAGCTCTATACGGTTGGTTATGAAGGGTTAAGATGATTCCCTGAAAGTAATTTAGCAAATTAATACAGACACTATGAAGTTTTACAAAATATATTTATGAGTCACTCTTAAAAATAAAGAAATGCTTAAAATTACGTTTCTTCAAGCTATTATGCACATGTGAATGGATGGAACTACTTTAAGATAAAATAAAACCACCGGCAAAATGTTTTTAACAATATATCAATCTATACTCACTTCGTAATTTTGGCATCTTATTCTTTCCATAATAGGAAGTTAAGCCTGTGTATATGGTCACAAGAAACAACTGGATTCCTGTAAGAAAATGCTATTAATGTACAATTCATTGCTTAATATTCTAATCAAAAAGTACCCAGCAATTTTTTTAATATTTATCTTAGAGGAAATTATGATAATATTTATGAATTATTTACTAATTTTTAGTAATGGTTTGTGTAATAATGTAATTTTTTCCGTAACATTTTATTCATAAAAGGGCAGAAAGTTTAATAATTTGATATGATGGCGTGACTCGAAAAGTAAGTCATATAATAAATTAGAAGTTTACACAAAATCTATGCTCTTAAATATTACTTATGACAAAAACTGATGTTATGCAGATGAAAATTCGTTATAATTATTGAATTTTATAAATCTATAGCATAAAATCTGCTGAAGTCTGTATCTCGTGAATATTTTTAAAGTTATGTAACATAAAGAATTATTTCATGGATGACAAAATAATAGGAAAGTAAAAAGGCAGAATAATTGAAATAATTTTTATAGTGAAATTATATCTCAGTATTTTATTTGTTTGCTTTGCCATACAAATTTTCTCGGAATCATCCATTTTGATTATTTCGTTATATGAAACTCATTTATTATTATTATTAAAATTCCAAATAAGATATTTAAAAATATTTTACAAAAAACATCTATAGTTTTTTTATTCAAGTAAGTCCATTTAAGCTGTTAAATTTTTATTAATTTAATAAAAACTTTTAATGTCATCAGACTGAAAATAAAGAGGCATGCAATATCAAAATATCAGAAATCAATACTACTAGCAACAATTAAAAAATAAATAAGCCCCCAAAATATTGAATAATTGAAAACCTGTATTCATATTTTATTTTCTTCGGTAATTGTGTCATATTTCAATACTAAGCTATCAAAAATTAGTGATGAAAATGGTTTTCCAAAGTAAAACTGTCAAAAATCAAGGAAATAGTTTAGAAAGCAGAACCACTTGAAACAACATGTTGCTAAATCAATATAAGTTCAGTTTGCACTAACAATTTAAATAATTTAAAAAAATAAGTAATACATTTTTTTCATTTGAAATAAAAAAGGAATCTCAAGCTTTTATTTACTGCTTTGATGTTTCTGAATGACTTCATTCAGTGTTCAGGTTTACATAAATCTTTCAAGATACATCTCAATGATGAAAACTTAAAAATAACCACTTAAAGGTATCAATTATCCTTATACATAACATAGTTACATGCATTCGAAAATGTTACGCGATTAAGTCTTAGAAATAGAGTTAGTATTCTTATCGAAACACTATAAATTGCAATATATAGCGCAAATTTCAATTTCTTATTCCTCACTTACATTTCTAGTCTCAATGTAAACTCATTTCTGCTTTAAAAAAGTATTTATATTACATCCTTTTATTTATAAATTAGATTTTAATAAGAACCATTGGACTAATGCCAGTGGCTCTTATTGGTCAATGATTTTTGAACTTTTAAACATTTGTATTTCACTTTCTTGGTAAGAATTAGTTTCTTGCTTAAAATCATTGGAGAATTAGTGAAGTAATGGCTTAAGTGTTCATGTTTGGCATTTGTAAAATAAATCAAAAATATTAAATTAACAGCAAGCACTTGGTAAGTGTTTATAAGGAATTAGGAATTTCTAGTTAATTATCTTTTACTTTTTGGACTTTAAACATTAAATCATATCAGAAAGAAGATTGACGTACGTGATCGACGGGGGCTTGAAGACTTCTCTCTGAATTTTCCTCACTCTTGTAGTCTCACATAATATCCTAGATACAGTCATCTTCTTTATTTCAACAAGTTGTTCTGTTAGAAAATAATAAAAAATTAATGCTCTACGTACAACTGAAAGAAAAAAAGGTAAAAATTGAAAAGTATATAATTGAATACATTTCAGTAATCTAGATTTCCCATGTAAATGCATTATATGTTGCATTTAATTAATGAGTTTCTCTAACATTATTCAATTCCATGATTTCAATGGATTTGAAACATAAAATATGTTAAAAACTAAAATCTTAATAATTTAATAATTTCATTAAAAAATTAAAACAGAAGTATTTTTTGATTTTAAAATATTAACTTTAAAAAACATGAACATTGTATTTATAAAAATATTTCGTAATCAAGATAATGAGATATTGTTGTATCGAAGCATTTGGAATTCTCATATATTTATGACTAAAGCTGAAGAACATTATCAAGTTCAATCAACCAATAAAATTTTACTCATGAATTCAAAAATCTTAACTTGCTGGCAAGTTAGAATATACTTTCAAACTTGATAGAGGGGATAGAAAAATATGTCTTATACAAATGGAAACAATACGATACATTTCCGTTATAAAGATTCCAGTTATTGCTAAGATCAAATGTATCTTTATTATGTGATTAAAAATATCATTTATTATTTACAGTTATTTTCAATCATTATGAAGAATGAAACTTCCCGAATAGAAACCGAGATTCTTACCAGGTGTAAAAGATCCGGCTTGGTTTTCATGTTCAAACCAATATCGATCACCGAACTTGAGTTTATGATATTGCTGTCCAAGAATTGCCCCAAAAGTAGGACCAACAAATCCACCTTTTACGTAATATTCTGCCAAACCAGCTGAATAAAAGTCAATATCATGAACGGACCTACAAGAAAAAACAGAAATATATTGTTAAGCTCTGATATTCCTAACTTAGGGAAACAAAACTAAATAATCAAATGAATATTGATGTTATTAAGAGGACAAAAAGGGATATAACAGGGTAAAGTATTATATTAATACCACCTGACGCCAATTTCAGCAGTGTAAGTTTGTTGCAAGTATTTTTATCATTAAGAAAAAAATATATCAATATCATTGGATATTTCGTTATTGATGGGATTCACGGCTTGATTTTGTTGTTGTCTTATCATCTTTAAAGATCTGACATTTGTCAGATCAACTCCATTAAATTATTGACAGTTTATTTTGTAGATATATCAGTCGAGTACAATGAAAAAGAACAATTTGAAAATTGCAATCTATTCAGTTATTTGAGTATACGTTATATGGTGCCACAAAATTATATAGAGTGCTATACGTAAAACCATCAAACCGTCGAGGCATAAAATAAAATGCAATTTATTAAATAGGATTATTCCCTATCACTGCATGTGCTGAAAGTGCTTTCCACCCACTTCACCATATGTGTCAGAAGACTTGAAGAGCTTTATTTATACTTTTGTCAGTTATTCTATTATTCCGCGTTTTTAATTGTATCCTTGATACTGTTTTTTAGATTTTTCAATTGTGTGGATTTGTTTCGCATATGCTTCCTTTTAATTGTCGCCGAAAGTAAAAGTCACAAATGGACATAATTTCAATAATTCAAGAAATTAGTGATGAAAATGTCAAACGACCTATAGAGGACCACAATACTTTGCTGGTCATCTCCTCAAGAGTTAATAACTCATGCACAAGGGACAATCAAGGTCTGATTAATGGCACGTTGCACTGTCCTGATGAAAGGAACATAACTAAAGTTTCTTTTTGGAATGGTTAAATAAAACTCTTCTAGGATTTCCAAATTGTATAAGTTAATCGCTATCGTTTCAAAACATTTCAGTCCCCCACACAAGGATTTTGTTTTTGGATTCAACCAAACTATTACTATACAAATATATATAAATCAATATAATTGGAATAAACACAATATTCTACAATATTACAGCAGGCCAGTTTTATGCTCTGCACTCTGTATATAGAAGTAAAAATTGAAAACGGAAAACTCAAGAAAATATGGCTGGAAACATATTATTTGCGGCTGGTTTCGTTGGTAAGGAATTATGCTGCAAAAGTCAAAACAATTATTAATATAAAAAGATTTATATTTTAGGCAGGCGAGTACCGAAAATAAAATACTAAAATAAATATTTAAAGATAAATCAAAGTAACATAGACTTTGAAAAATTTTCATTTATGAAAATATATTTGATATCGTTATTAAATTTTTATGATTTAATTATAAATGATATAGTTCTATGATATTAGATTATACATTTGTGCTTTCTGCATTCATATCTATTTAAGTGGGTGGATGCGGGAGGGTTTTCTTAATCCCCTCCCTTGAAATAAGCGAGAAAGACCCACCGTCCATAAGAAGGCTTCACAGATGCAAAGCATATGAGAGATGACAGAATCTCTGTTGAATGGAAAAAATTATGCTTACTCATATAAATCTTCCAATATCTCCACTGTCTTGGATGGTAAAATACCTTTAAGGTCTTCGAAATCTCGTACTGTGATATTAAAGAAATAAGACAAATAATATGTGTAGCCTGGAATGCCATGCTCTCTTCCTCTCACTATGCTGGCCGCCGCCAAATCAACGCCAACAGTCTCATTCATATAAAGTCGCCTGTACAAATAATTTCTCACGTCATCACCTGGAATTAAATATGAAGAATGTGAGAATGTTTTTAAATTCTTTGTATATAATAATAATGCGAAGATTTTGTGTTTTAAAAATTTACAACTAATAATATATATCTTTATTTCTATTAATGGGTGTAAAATTAATAGAGAATATTATTTATATTACGTTCAAATAATTGATAGAATATATATATATATATATATATAAATTTTGATTGATAAAATTCTATGTAACTGAAACTTGGATTATGGTTTGACTCGGGAAAATATTTGTTTTATAACTTATGAAATACTCCTATTTTTGCGCTTAAAATATATCGATATATCTATATATATACGCAAAATATCTTAAAGTATCAAACTGAATAGTTCCAATAAAGTTATTTGAAATTTCAAGAAAATATATAAAAAATCTTATCTGAGTACTAATTTATACCAGCATTAAAATTACCTAATGAACATTCATAGTCTTTAAGTATTACTATAAAACTGAATTGAAATTAGAAATATTTAAAAGGATATTCTTTTTTTATTAAAAAAATAACAATAAGGCACAGTTTCTGCATTATACGTAATATACTTTCATCACTATACATAATTAATGACTAAAATAGTTTAATGAGATGATAGAACTGCAAAAACATTCTTAACAAAAAATACATTTATTCCAAAATTAAACAGAACAAATATAAAAACTAATAACATTTTATATACAAACACGATAAACATAAGAACATGAGATGAATATAATAATTCCAATGAAGGATGGTAAAAATAATAAGATCAAGATTTTAATATCAGAATATAAGAAACATGCAAGAATTCTTCGTTTAATAAATACGAAATTCAACATATAATGTTTCTGATAGAAGATTTTCTTTAAAATAACCTCTCACAAATAAGTAATTTCCTATTGTTTTTAGCTAAAAAATGTTTTAATAACTTTCTAAAGCATGCCATATAATTTCTACATGGTCCACTACTAAGACATTTCTTGCACTTATAAGTAGATAAAAATTTAATTCTTAAATACTAATTTAGACCAAACTTACTTAAGAAAACATCGTGCTTCATCTTCCTGTCTACTGTCATTCCTTTAGCTGTTTCGTCAAACATTCCATATCTGAATCCAAAAGGAGTGTAGTAATAATCTCTCAACCAGACTGCATCTTCTTTTTCCGTTTTTGGATCAATTTGAGATATCTTTCCTGGTACGAGCGTGTGACCATACCGAGCAGCGACGGTGGTGTATTCATCAGCAAGGCTTGGGTCCAATTCTGGATTGTATTTGGTGTACTTTGCACCAGGCAGAATTTGAATACCTTGTTTCACCATGATCTCACCGAGGACATTCGGGAGGTAATGGCCATAAGTGATGTACTGGGCTATGGCGATGTTGATACGCCTGAAGAACAATAAAGTCATGGATCACTGCAGTGCAGAAATAAACAAGTGTGAGCATAAGTGATATCAGACAAATACCTAAAGATGGAATCTGTTAATACTTTTGCAGCATTTTAGAACTTTTACTCCTTTCTCGAATAATGAAAAATAGGATTGATCATTTAGTGGAGTATTCAATTTCATAAACATGATTTCTTTTATTTTGTGTTGCTATAAAGTACCCATTTAATTGTAAACCGCTTAATTTTTTTCCATTAACATTGAAAAACCCATTTTACTGATTTCCCTTTGGTGACAAGCTAGCTCTCTCTAATGCACTTGGAACTATAATACACCTTGGTATCTCAAATAACCCTGGATCTAATACTCTCTGCTCTCTCTAACATCTGTGTGGATTGGTTGGGAAAGATGTAATGTTTGTTGTAGTTGTTACTTATTCCCCTGGTGTAGGAAAGCCTATACCAAGCTCAAAAGTTTCCGAAGCGACAGATCTCTATACATCAGACCCTTCTCATCATACAGCTGCCTCCGGGAGACGCCAAATAATTAAAAAGGAGAACAGGAGTGGCAAGTAGGGAATAAGGACAAGAAGAGAAAATCCTCTTCCTATTCAAGAACCACAAACATTTTTTATGGCCACTTCTAAATTTCGCAATAAGGCCGTAGAGAGCATGGACCATCCATCCGGAAAGGCCAGGTTCGATTCCCAAAGTCACCAAAGACACACAGAATACATGCGATATACGTGCTCTGTTAACTCTGTTTAATCGAAAGTCCTGTAGTCGGTCCTTGAGCATTTACCATGGGTGTATTGGTCTGGAAAAATTTTCTTCTCAATCCAGATCAAAACTAAAATTGAGCGAAAGGCATCCTCTGGTGGTGCCACCTATCAGAGAATTCTTAGAGCGAAGACGTGCTTTCATCTTCTAGTGCTCTGATTAAACAAAAGACGCACAATTTTGACTTAATTTCACATAGCCGTCGGTTACTTAACTTGGTTTGTCCAAGTATCATAAGTAACAACAATAACAAATTTCGCAATAACTGATTTAAAAGGATGAGAACACTGCATGAAAGGGACAGACCTGGACTGTTGGCAGTTGCTGAAAAGTTATTGGTTCGATCCTGTACATTAGACATTTTCAATAATGGTGGAATGGGACATGAAAAATAATCTATGGCCGCAGTGCCTTCCTTGAGTTGATACATATAAGAAGCTTCTGTTTAGCTATTGCTTTTAAGTTATGAACATCCACCCTTTTTCGGGGTTGCTAGTGCACACCCACTTGTCCATCAATACCACTTCTTGTAACTTCAAGAGGTCTAAATGTACCAGCGGGAAAATGAAAAACATTCAGCTAGAACAAAGTATATGTACTTAACGAATATGAATTAATTATAGACAATGAATGACCATTAAAATGAAATATTTACAGTTAAAATATGTATTTAATATTACAATTAGGCCAATCAAATAAGAATAGCTGTAATAAAATAATGGTAAATATGAATATATAACAATGAATTGCTGTTATAATATTATTTTTATACTAAGCTAAATGATGTTTAAATGATAATGAAAATTGAAAATTATTTACACAGTTGTTTAACTATAAAAATATTTTTATTATGGAAAAAAAGTTTTTCAGAGAGATAATTACTGTGTATATATAATTCTAAAAAGTGTTATTGAAGTAATAAATGTGAAAGTTTAATAAAAAATTGCTTTAATATATATATAATGACAAGTTTATTTTATAAGCGTGAAATCATTCATTTTTTTTTATACCTTGCTTCTTGATAAAGCCTTTCGTCATCCCAATGAGGGTTTATTTCATTCAATTCTTGGCAGAGGAAGTTATGATGACGCAAGAGATAGGTGTGAACAGTGAGAAGGAAGGGATTCTGATTTGCTCTTTGATCACCTATTTGAAATGTGATTGGCTCATTTAAATTAAACACAAAAAATAAATTTACACATTTAACCAAATGGGTTAATTCATGTTCAATTGAAAATATATTTTTCTGAATTTATTATTTCATGCGAAAAATTAAAACAATAACTTCATTACTAAAATGTAGTCACGTTGAATATTTTAAATTCTTCACTATCTTAAATTTTTTAATAATATCATTAAAATGAAAAATGGAATATTTGTGAGTGTTATATATAATTTTTAAATTACTACATCTCTATTTTACAATAATAGCCTTACTCTATTAGCCATGCACTGAAAGTGTGTTATTTATTTTCATTAAAAATGCTTGTTGTTCGATGATCTCAAAATCAATATTAAATTAAATGTGACAGAGAAAGCTTTATTCGCGCTTTTCTACATCGGAAATTTTTAATAAATCTGCCATAAATTCTTACCAGTAAAAGAAAAAAACGTATTTGATTTTCATAAGATGAATTTGACAGAGTAAAACATGAATATCGCATTAATATAATCTCTCCCTGAAATACACAAAAAGAATCTTTATTTCATTTATTTCAAACTCATTGATTACTGTACACAAAAGATATAATTGGAAAACCTATTGCTGCTAAATGTACAAGAAAGAGTTATTCCACACGTACATAAAATGTATCTAATCTTATCTGTATGTGTTACAAAATTTAATTTCATCGATTCAATCGGTTTGGTTTCCGTTTATGGTTTTGAAATGAAAAAAATAAATAAAAAATAAAAAAAAACTTTGCTTAAGATATTCTCTCTCTTTCTGATAAATTAGCTTAAGCAGATTTGAGCTTCAGGAAAACTTGTTGAATATGAATATCTATGATCAAATTTAAATAAATTTATTAAGTATGAATTTAGTATACAATTTAGTAAATTTTGTTAGTTGACTTAATTTCTTTCTTTCACAAACATCAGTTTGTATTTTAGTAAACCAAATTGCAAAAATATTAAAAACCATTAAAATGAATTCATCCATTAAAATGAATTCAATTCAAGCATTTCAGCTTTTACTTGTATTTTATTAAGACTCCAGAAATTTCAAGATGCACAAAGAAGTCAATGACATCAGAATGATTATAAAATAATTCTCACAAGTTTTGTGCCATCTGTTGAAACAGTAAATTAAAACTATAATTCAAGAAAATGTACTTTTTCACCATATTTTTTATACAAATGGTTAACTCCTATTGTATTTTTATTTAATCTTACCATGTAAAATTTGTATGTTATATTTTACATATATATTATGGTATTTGTCACATTGCATGATTCAATAGGAATTTGTAAAAAATATATTGAACTTCAATATTTTTAAAAAACGTTACCATTTTTTTTGAGGAAAATTTACAACTCACTAGGCATTATATATATATATATATATATATATATATATATATATATATATATATATATATATATATATATATATATATATATATATATATATATATATATATATATATATATACCAATTGTACTACAACAGTAATACCAACCTGTTTTGTAACAAGCTTTTTCTCCAGGAGGAGAAACACAAATTTCTTCGATTTTTACAGTAGGAGGCATAGGGCCAGATTTTCTGTTGTATTCGACATCCAACATCCCTAAAATAAACATAATAAATTTTTTATAAATAATTTTAGCCTTTAGCACCACATTTCATCAAGTTTGTTTAACGTAATCTTTACATAATAAAAATAAATTAATGAATTTTTACGTGAAGGGTTTAATATTTTTATGATGTTGATCAGTATTGTATTTTTATGCAATCTAAGTTGCTTTTAATTTTTTGTAATGAGTACAGTAAATTCATCTGGAAATATAATAATCTAGAGAGAAAAATCTGCATTAATTAATCAATTTATTTGATTTTTAATGTACAATTTGTGTTATATGATATGAGTGTTATAATAATTCAATGTTTTTGTACATTAAAATAGTTTTCGCTTGGAAATTATTTCTATTTTCATATGAAAGTTTTTGAATATATAAAAACTTGGAATTATTATAACACTTCTATCATATATTATCAAGTCAAGAAAACATATATTTTTCTTAAACTATTTTTAACTTAAATTAAGATTAGATAGAAATATTAATTTAAGTAAGCAAATAAACGTCTAAGTACTTAAGCAAGTGCATATATGTGTGTATATATAAAAATAATACCTAATTCTCCACTTCGTAATTTATATGCTTCTTCTTCATTACTTCCATACACTAAAGACAGATCATGGAATCCAGTATTTTGATTCCAGTGTGTCCTTTGGCCTACAGGGATAAAAATCGTTGAAAAATGTTAAATTGTCGTTCATTCATTATGTTAATTAAAACAGTACTGTCGCAGTTTCAGTATTAAATATTGTTGCAATTTTTATAAACAAAAAATCTGAAACTAAACTGCTTAAGTCCTATCCAAATAAATGATAAGTTTATTATGAAAGAACTACGCATTACAATATCATCAATTTCTTTCACTGTTATTGAAGATATATCAAATATGTAATTTTCAAAGTTTAATTAAAGAAGCATTGTAGTTTCAATATTAAAAGTTCTTGTTGTATATTTTTTCATAAACAAAGAGAAATTTAAAACTCTTAACTGCTAAAGTCCTAAGCCAGTTAATGATAGTTAATGTTTATTAGAAAAATGTTTAACATCATAGGAAAATGAAACTGTTGAAAAATGATGAGGGGGGGAAAAGTATATTTTTTCTGCTTTTCACGTTTTAGTACGTTCTTCGAACGATTTATAACGTTTTAGTTTTGAACTTTTATATATTTTATAAAATAAGCTTGTTATATAGGTTATTTACATAAAATCAAAATTTTATATATATATATATATATATATATATATATATATATATATATATATATATATATATATCTGTGTGTGTGTGTGTGTGTGTGTGTGTGTGTGTGTGTGTGTGTGTGTGTGTGTGCGCGCGTAAATTTAAATTTAATTTTAAGCTTATGATAAAAACTGACCACGAAATATATATTTTATTATGCATAAAATGCAAAAATGCTTTGAATTTTTGTTCCATAACCATTGGTACCCCAAAAGGAAAAAATATACATTTACTTTACCAAACTAAAATCCAAAAATACACCATAGTAAAAATTAAATAGAAAATTTATGAAAAAATCCAAAAAGATCTGTTTTTATGTTGTTAAATTTAATCTGAATTTTATTACCAATTACAATTTCAAGTCATCGCTTAAAATCTCTATATAGTGTGTAGTTTTGAGTTCGAAACCCGTAACAATAAATAAATTAAAAATATGAAAATAAGTGTATTTATTAAAGTAAAATAAATACCTATATATATAGTTAAAACGAAATAGTGTGTGATTAATTTAGGTTCTTCTATTTAACATCAAACATCACTAATAAATATGATCTTGAATCAACATTTAATTCCCTTTACATATTTTGAGCTCTTCCGTATACTTCACACCGTGATAATATACAAATTATAAACAAGTATGACAATCTTAATAAAGTCTAAAAGTTAAAATAAATTATAGTAAGAACAAAGTTGACAATTTACTTTTAAGAAATGCATAAATGTAGTCCACTTCCTACTAAATTGACACACAGAAGGTATGAAAGGTTCACCCAGCCTTTTATAACTTCAGTGAGTAAATAAAACTGAGTGTCTCATGCTTTGGAACTAAAAATCTGCCGTTTCGCTTTTGGCTGGCCATTTAACTAGAACACATACTTCGCACTTGAAGGCCCTAGGTCAGAAAAACAGATATGGGCTTCGTAGGTCTTATCCCCCATATGGGTTGCTAAGCTACTATGTTTTACAAATATTTTTTTGTAACTCTAATTTTACTAATAATTATAATTTCGAGTCAACAATGATTCACTATATTTATTTTGTGCTTTGAGTTTGTAAAACCATAAAAATATGTCAGTTTAAAATTAAAGACGTAAAAATATAGGCCTTATGAAAAAATGCTGTGATGTAATTAGTAAGTTATATTTTAGAAAGATCCGTTTTCCTTCTATTTAATTTTTTTAAAAAATCATTTTTTATTTAGTAATATTCCTTTTTTACTAGAAAATAGTTTAACTTATTCAAACACTTCATATATTCTCAAGTAATGTAAGTTCATTATAATGTGATATTGTATAAAACAAACAAGAGTTGCTTGTCTGCAATTTTAAGATAATATAGATACCATATAATACATAAGTTACTTTTAATTCCATAACCATTAAACATTTAAGTTAATATAGGTACTATTTAATACATAATTTACTTTTAATATATTAACGACAATCCTGTCAACATATCCTCCAGTTTTACTATAATTTTTCTTGCAAAATTAACTACAAATTGCAAGTAATACCTAATTACGTTTTCTGCGATCAAAATATTTATTCATATACCATTCATTCACTTTTTTCTTTCGGTTTTGGTCTCACCTGATTTACAGTGTGGGCAAGGAACAGTTCTGGAATAGCTGATACACTTCTGCGACCGTGGAAAAAATGGATCATCCGGTGGGACTGCGACGGAATAGCACATGTCATTGATAATCGGTCCTTGATCAGTGCAGCACTGAATTGGAAAATGATAGCCAGATTCTGAAAAATAACAGAAAAAAATCATAATTTTAGCTAACATTAATTTATATATATTACAGAATTTTAATGGGGTCAGCACAATTTTTGTACTTTTATTATATAAACTACAAAAACAACTCCATTATAAATATAAAATTTTTGGAAAAAAAATAGTGGCGCCATCTACTCTTCAGTATAGAAACTATTTGCTTGTTGAACGCATTTTCAATATATATTTTTTTGATTTTTAAATTATAATATTTTCTTTATAATAGTCAGCATAATTTTTCATATTTCTTAATAACAGTTACTTGCTGAATCATATTAAATATAAATTATATCCAAGAATAAATAATTTTATACATTTTTAGAATTACTACTTAAAAGTTTGTCCCACGTTAGCAAATATACATATATTTTATATATATATATATATATATATATATATATATATATATATATATATATATATATATATATATATATATATATATATATATATATATATATATATATATATATATATATATATATATATATATATATATATATATATATATATATATTTTAATTTATAGAGTATACTTTATATGTGTGTGTATGAGAATAAACTTTCTTAATAAAATTATCTTAGTAATAGTTTAACAAATATATTAAATAATACTGTTCAAAATATTGGATTTTTAGTTTTAGTTTTCTTCAAAGGTATGAAAAAAAAAAAAAAAAAAAAAAAAAAAAAACGAGGACAATTGTTGAGAGAATCAATGTTTCATTTAATGCATAATTCTTTATTTTTCTTCATTTCAATCATCGTATGAAATGCTTAGGCCAAAATATGGCATCAAATATATTTTATGTATAAATTTATTGTAAATTAATTAGAAATCATTTTTGCCAGTTTTGATTTTCACATCTAGTATATTGGGTCTGATATTCACTCTCAAAGTTTTCAATCCTTTTACTCATACTTTGTGCTGCTTTTCTTCAATGTATTACTTTTTTAAAAGTATTTCAATTTTAATTTTCAATTGCAGCTATACATATATAAAAATTTCTTTTAAGATTTAATATTATTGTTGCAAAATAAAATAAATTGCATAGATTCATGCAAATTCCATGAAGCAATTCTTGTTATTTAACTATAAAAATGTGGTAGTTCTAGATTTACTTGCTGATTTTATTTCCATAATTGAAAATAGGAAATTATGTTAAAATTTTGATTTTTTCTTCCTGAAAATTTTCTTTCATGTTTGTCATAAAGATGATTAGAAAACTAAAAAAACTATTTTCAATGACAAATTACAAATATAGTCAGCAATTCAATAAATTGCAAAGATTTAAAAAGGACTGAAACATATGTATTAAAATTGTATAATGGAAACAAATATCATGACATTAATATTTATATACAGATATTTGGTAAATGTCGACCGAACAATGCAATTACCTAAAACAAGTGTTATTGCGTAAAATAATATTTATATAGATATACTTGGTTAATGTATAATACTTAAATATAAAATTACATAAAACAAATGAAATTATGTAAAACAGTATATTGATACCTGGGGTTCTGAAGACATCATTCAGCGATAAGTCATGAGCAAGCATTTGACCCCACTCCATAAAGTGAGTTGTCAGATGGTTTGGCTTTGGTTTGATTTCCTTGTGATAGACATTCGATATATGACGAGGGTTTGGCAAGGGTTTTCCAGTACACGATACTCTTGGATATGATATTTCTAGGGAATAAAAAAACGATAGTTTATCAATTATTGGATTTTAAATATAAGAGATGATTATGAATTAGATTATCTGCATTAAAAAAGTTGCAAAATTATATGTTTAAATGAGCACAAATCAATTAAACGGTTTAGGCTCAGCAAATTTATAATTAAAGTCTTACAACATTTATTTTATGACTTTTATTGATCTATATTTAGCATTTGATTCCCTTTTTTTTTTTTAACACAGATTAGTTTTAGCTTGTATTTGTACAAGAAGCTCGTTTAAATTATTATACAGGCCAAAACTAATTTAGTCCATGCTAGTTTGCAAGAACTGTGAAAGACCTTGACCAGTAATGACCCTCAAACTACTGACCCCAATTATATTAAAAATCAATAAAATTATAAAAAATTTATTTTTTAAAAATTTAATAACTATTTTTCCCACTTTTAAAAATTCATGATTTTTATCGTTCTTGTCAGTAAACTAAGAATTAAAACTTTGGGATGACTAAATTATCTTATTAATTTGCATTTCCCGAATCTCAATTTCGTTTAGTTCAAATTAAAGGAATTACTAGATGGTTTTCTGGTAAGGATCTTTAAAATATTGCTATTTATTTTTTTCATTTCTGTTTTATCTCCTTTTTAAAGGTTACAGAAAAATTGTTTTTTTATATTTCCTTAGTATCCTATTAAAATTTGTTTCATATCCGAAATAATCAGTAATTGCGTAGCCCTTGATTTACACAATTTAGTTTATTTTACTTCATTTTGTTTATTTTATATAGTTGCTTTTCACATTTTAAATGCTGAACTTTTGTTAAGTTAAGCTTTTATGGCAGCATTTCTCTCTATCTCTTTAACTATCATTTCTCTCCACAAAAAAGTTTGTCTGCCATGTATAAGTTTAACTTATCAGAAATAAGAAGATATACGCTCCACACAACTTGCACCAAAGGCCTATATACATGTAATAGGACAGGATTTCTGAACGTTCCGATAAACTTACTGCATAAACCAACATTTTTTTCTATAAATTAGTATATGAATGTATTTTTATGAAATAATATCATGTGGATTTAATTCATTTTGTACCATAGAAAAAAAGTATTTTGATATTCTATAAAGAATTGTGTGCAATTGAAAGTTTTGCTCAGCACTTGTCAATTTATCTTGTCATTTATATAGCCTTCTGAAAAGTATTTTTTATAAGCAGTGATTTTTATTCAAGCATTCAACCTTATAAATGTTCATTCAGAGTTAATCTCTGACTAGAAATAAAAAAGTAGTTACGATCGCACTTACGGCCTGTCACTCTTATAAGCATGGTCCTAACATTAAGGCACAGTGAGTCTAAGCGAATACTTGAAAAAATAATATCAACAAATGATATTATCAACATTAATCAACCAGCAAACCGATGACTGAGTGGTTAACGTTCATGTCTCCTAGACTGTTGGTCTCGGATTCAAATACCGATTAGGGAATCGATGTTTCTTTTTCTCTGTATTTCTCTGCCCTTTCTTCTGAGATGACGTATGAATGTGGCCCATCCCATAAACGGGTTTTAGTGCTGTGGCTTGTGAAATGATGCTCGTCTCCGTGTCATAGTTCATAGATGGCCAACAGGTAACGATAAATGAGCAGTAGTTTTATTGTGGTGAAGTTTTAGTTACTCAGTACTCATCATTGGAAAAAACACAACTTATCTACTGTATAATTTCATTTATTCTCCTAATTAATAACTACCCACTTAATTTTTAAAGTATACATTTAATTCCTTAAATAATATCTAAATGACAAAACAAGAATTTAGATGTATTAAATTTATTTTTATTACCGAGAGATAAATTATTATAATTATTTAATTATTTAAAAGCATTGGTAATTTCAAATTAAACAGGGTCTAAATTAAAAAAAATAGTATGATTCCTATTTTGTTTTTAAGTTAAAGATTAAATGTAATCATTTCTCTTTCAAGAAATCATTTTTGTGTTTAGTCATATAGATTCGAATCATCTCGAGTCTTACACATTCTTGGCCTGATTTTTCTAATGAAAAGATTCCTCATATTTTAAAAAAAAATTATGTAAAAGATATACTAATTTTGAAAAATAATATATGGGAAACCAATGGTATAGTGGTAGCATTTCGTCTCTCTAAGAACATGTCCAAAATTCGATCCAATGGTTGGGTAATGTTGATTGGTCATTAGGCTGACTATGCATTCGGCTGACCTCTTATCAGAACATATGTTTCGCATTCCAGGGGCCTCTATCATGAAAACAGATATGGGCCCCATATGACTTGGCCTTCATATGGGCTGTTGTGACACTAAGTTTAGAGAATAACATACAGATTAAAGAAAGTATAAGACAACTTATTTATACTTACTGTCGGCATAATCAAATGGTAATATTCTCTGAAGACAGTTATCTGCTTTTCCCCAAGACGGATGCTCTATATTGTTGCAGCTGCCATCAATAGTACGAAATTTGCTGTTTTTCGCATAGTAACAATTAGTATGCTCTTCTGTACAGTAAGTGATCGCCTCTCTAGTTGCTTCGATATTTCTAGGATCTAGTATTTCTTCTCTAAAATAAATGAAATAAAAATGTACTTGTTTTATTTCTGCATACATTGGAATTTAATTGCTTTTAAAATGTTCCCTTAGAATTTAAAGAATTGTTGACATACCTGTTATAGTTTAATATAAATGCACATAAAAATCTTTATAAACATGATCAAGTAACAGTACTTTCCAATACAAGGAACATACTGTCAAGGGTTAAAATTTTGGTTTTGAAATTTATTTATTTTTTGTCCAAGTACATTATATTTCTGTGATTTTTGTACAGCTCCAATGCCTCAGTAGATTGCAAAAAAGAGGTTTAAACCTCTTCCCGTTATGATAAATATGACTTGACATGGGTGGTGATTGGAAGGGTGACCACATTTACCTTCACTTGGTAGCTGCAGCTCCAAGGGTTGGGTGTTAATCCGAGACGTCCAAAATCCTACCGCTGATGTAGCATGGATGTTGAGCGAAAAATGCAGGCTCAGGTGTGAACCCGAGCTGGCATTTTTCTTTCAACATCGTCACCTAACCGTGGTTCAAAATTATGATGCTTAACTATTTTTTATTTGATTCTATACCATATGCATTGCATTAATTTTTTCCCCAACAATGTTTTCTTTATCTTTTCAGTCGAAAATATTCCAAGAGAAATCATATGAGATTTTTAGTGCGAATATACTCCAAGAGAAATCATATGAGAGGTAGTAAATTCAAGGATAAGAGAAAATATTTAGTGCGAAATATTTTCTCTTATCCTTGAATTTACTACCTCTCATATGATTTCTCTTGAAGAAAAGTACTTGCTGATTAAATTTTGCCCACCAGTGTTTTATAGACTGTCATTTAGCTTTAATGTGTTATTAATTTGAACTTTTTATATAAACTATTTATCGAATGATAAAAATTTAATTCATTTTGTTTTTTCTTGTTATATTTCTCTTAAAAATATTGAAGCATTAGTTTAACTTGGTATATTTTAAAATTTTCTTGTGCTTTCCTTCAAAACTTTTTTGGTGTCCCTAAGCATTATCCAGTTTGCTATAACTTACATTACAATACAACAATATTTTCCTTCTATTTACTGGTTTTAGCAATATATGTTTACAAATATAATGTATTACTAATCAAGTTAATGTAAATTTAAGTTTTATTTTATAAATTAACTTGGTTGATAATCTACATTTTTAAAACCGGGATAAATACATATTTCAACTAGTAGGATGAAAAAGAATATTTTAAAGAAGTTTGACAAAATCATTTACAGGAAGCATATTATAATGTAACATTAAGTTAAATTATCTCAGTGCTATTACTGAAAATTATTTGTCTTCACATAGAAATCATTGATATAAGTAGATGAATGAAAACATTAGCAATACAAGATAAAGTGTTTCGGTCCATTTATTAACTAAAGAATTCTGTAAAAATCTAAAGTCATAAATATTTTAATGTTTTGGTTAGCAAGGCTGTGAAATAGTTTTAATCATTTATTTCATATAACATAATTATTTAATGAATTTTTCATTATGTATTTAAAATTAGAATTGACATCGAAGATTTATAATTGAATACTTTATTTTAATAGCAAAACATTAACACACGCTTATGTAAATCTCGTATCAAGCACTGAGTTTTTTGTCTGATATTATACATTTTTTAAAGTAGATATGCAGTTGTTCCTCTGATTTAAAGAAGTTGATTAGGATGCTTTATTTATTTATGAATAAAATATTAAAATTAACAACAATGTTATTCATTAAAAGTCAGGTAGCATATCTTAAGATTTTATTGCAAATTTGGGAAACGTACCAAATGGTATTTATTTGCCTATATTCTTAAGCACTACCAAAAAATTCATAACTTAAGATTAAATCCTATCTTAATAATTAAGATATAGGAAAAAAAATTATTATTCCCATTCATCATGATGGTCAACAATAAATTAATCTTCAAATAATTTGATTACGTCTGGAACAAATTAACAAATAGACCTATTTGTATAATAAATTCTTAATTTTTACACACACCAAAAATATGAATTTGACATTAAATATTATTATTAAATTGATATGTATTTAAGATCAAAATATATTTTTCCTGTTTATTTTAGTTATAAAAATTGAAATTTAAGGCTTTGTCTTTTGAATTTTAGAATAATCAATCATGAAATGCATTCAGTTAAATAATTAGGACATCTCTACTCTAAAAAAAGACGTTCATTGGAAATTTAAAATTATAGAATGATTTGGTAACTTGATAGTGTTTGATATTCTGATAAACATAAAGTGTGAATCCAAGGGAAAAATAATAATGGACCCTTATATAAAAATCTCATTAATATGTAAATTCATTTAAACGTAAATTTCAAATCAATTGTTCATTTATATTTTTATTCTTTTATTTATATTATTTAAATATTAATAATTTTATTCCGATATTAAAATTGGATAATTTATTTATCACATTTATTTTATATCGAGGATAGAATTTTTTTAGAATTGTCAGGAAACAGCATCATAACTTGAGGATTAACTTATGTACTACAAAATTGGTAACTTAAACCGTATGTTTTAAGTACTTGTTAGGGAACTACATAAAAGCTTCTTTTAAATATAAATTGTTGCAACGTGTATTAATATCTACTAACTTCATTGGGCAATAATGACGAGGAAGAGGTCCATAGACAGGCAGAGGAGGAGGGGAGCGATCGTCAAGGGGATCCAGGAACTGACTGATGTCCCTGCTTCTCTGGCGACCTATAAAAATATTAGTCTGTGATTGTAAGAGTGAGTTTTCATAATTCATACAACAACTCTTAAGATATATATATATATTATATATATATACACACATATATATATATATATATATATATATATATATATATATATATATATATATATATATATTATATATATATATATATATATATATATATATATATATATATATATATATATATATATATATATATATATATATATATATATATATATATATATATATATATATATATATATATATATATATATATATATATATATATATATATATATATATATATATATATATATATATATATATATATATATATAATGAATTTATGTTTTTATTTTAAGATAAGATTCCCTTTTATATACTATTATTATATATAAAATTAAAACTTAAATAATGTTAATTATTTATAAGTTTGGTTAGAAATTATTTAATTGTTTCTTTAATATTGGTTGGTTTAGGAAATTGAAATTTTTATTTCATTTTGCAGGAATTCCTCCTACATAATTTTAAGAGTGTGTAGATAAGTGAGAATAAGTATTAATGTTAATGCGTTTTGTAGTTATCTTCGTTTATGACACATTATAAACGCTTTTTATTACAAGCAAATATAAGAGTAAGTGACGATATTATTTTTATATTTACATGTGTTATAACATTTCTCAGTTTTTCCTATCTATGTATTTATACTAGAAGTTTAGGACATTCCTATTCTTAATCTTTTGCCATAATACGAATTCTTCTGCCGTAGCACACCGTAATACATATTATTCCAATTTTATACACTTCACTGATACACATAGAGGTTGAAAAACATTAAAATTTCAAAGATTGGTCATTTCCTTACAATTTGTTTTTAAGTTTTCATTCGGTGTTATGACTTATTGCTCACGTTTTATAATTAAAAGGCATTTTAATAAGAATGTTGTTTAGTTCTAGAATATCTAAACTCTGACACCTGAGTACTTTACAAAATTTTAATTGCAATTAATGATTAGAAAAATTTATTTCTTCATTTATAATTGTTTGTAAAAGAATTTTGAAGTACATTCATTTTAAAGTTTAAATGGCTAATATTATTATTTTTAAATATTTGTTATTAATAAAAAAAATTACTTTGAATACTTATATAAAATTAAAAGTTCCGACATTTCAGCTTAAATCCACTTGCAGTGCTAATTAGAAGATAAATTACACTAAAAATTTTTAATTAATTTTTAAAATATATTTTACTAATTAAAACTAATAATTGGAATTTGATGATATGAATATTAAACTGCATCTATTTTCGAAAAGGAATTGCTGAATATTCAAAAAAAATTATCGGCTTAATAAAGATTGGAATAATGGCGATTTTTAGAATTTATGCTAAATATATGTATTTAAACTAAAATATCAAATAAAACGAATTTATCAGTTTTAATTCCCAGTGATCAGATGAACTAACATTTTTTAAATTACAGTTATCTGTAAGCATTTCCTTTATCGCATTTTATATTTTTATAAATTAGAACCAATTTAAATTTAAGAATTTTTTGAATGATTTTGAAATAAGGAAATCAAGAACTTTTGCTTTATTTTACATGGCATGATCTGGTTTGCAAGCTGCAATGAAAGTAAAAAAAAATGTTAAAGCTTTATAATACTCATTTAAGAGTGAAGGTAATCCCCATAAAGCCATTGTTTTAGTATCCATAAAGCATATATTCATAGAATGTGCAATGCAAAATCACACTAAACATATGGATTAAGTGAAAACTTTTTTGTTTCGAAATTACGGATACTAGGTCGACCCATTTTGTTCTTACAAGTTATTGTTCTATGGGCACTCACACGCAATCTTCCGCTCGCATTCTGTTAATCTCTTTTTTTATCTTCATGATTTAGGGCTAACCTTTAACTCTTTCTTACAGTAGCCACGAGATGTTGCATAATTTGCTGCTGATCCTGTGAGTTTTGTGTGAGTTCCGGGGCTTTTTCAATGTTCGAACACATTGATTCCTTTATATTTTCGTGGATGATAAGTTGCTCCTTTCTCTATTTGCTACTTAAATGAGAATAATTGTTACAAACTCTGATTGGAAAAACGAAATACATCATTAAAACATAAGTGAATTAGGCTAATTCTGGTAAATCCGTAATAAGCTGAAATGAAATCATATTTGCAGATTAAGTTCGATAATATGTTATTTCAAGAAATCATGAGCAATTTTAAAAATGTTAAAACATCAAAAAATGCTAAAATGTTCGATTATAAGGCAAATTTTATTCTTTTTGATCGAAAACCAGAATGGTTTTTATAATAATATGATTTTGGAGAACTTTTTGAAAATTTTGTTTGCTAAATAAGTAATATTCTTTGAAATGTACTAAAATGGTATGTTAATAAAATGATAAAACTTTGATTGTAAGATAAAACAACAATCATACAAAAATATTTTCTTTGAAATTCTTTTTCAATTTATTTTAATGATCAAAGAATAAAAAGTAGTTTCCAAAGTAAGAGAATCAAATAGTATTAACTTAGGGGAAAATAATGTAAACCATGTCCCAATATAATTTTTTCACATTATCGAAAACCACAACAAATGTTATATATTTGTCAAACGAAGAATTTTCTGTAAAGTGTATCAGTGATAGTGACACCAAAATATTTTTAATGTTGTGTAAAAATAGATATTCAGTTAATCCAGTTCCACTAGATTTTCCAGTATGTATGCATTGAAATAATGTCTTAAATAATTATGAAGGTATAAATAATTGTAATGCCATCAGATATTACTATCTGGAATAATTAATTATTCTTATACACAATATTAAAGAAAATTCTGAAAATGGTAATATTGATCTTGTTTGAAAAATGTTCCCAACTACGTGTGAAAATGTTTAAGTAATTAAGTTTGATCTGGTTTGTCCAACGCATATTATTCAATATTATCTTAATGGTGATGGATTTTAAAAAAAGTGTCATGTTGACAAACGCAGTGGTAGCCTGAGGTCGAATATTTTTGTTTATAATAGAACGTCTACAAAAAATAATGCTGATGAAATACTGTTAAGAAAAGCATAAAAATATGCAATCAATAGTTTTGTTTCCATTAGATAAGTCAGATTTGATACTCAACAATATCTTAGAAGATGATAAAGATAAAAAGATTCATCATACAGTTCAATCTACAATATAAAAAAGTTTAAGTTTAGTAAACATATTTTTGCAACAACTAAATAGCTCAACAATAGAAATATTTTAAATTCTTCCAAAGGTTTTCAGATTTATTTAGAAAACATGATATTCTTTTGCAATAACTTCTAAATTTTTACACGGAACTCTATATATCTTGGATTTTAATACATATATATCAATAATTAAAGATAATTTTAAGAATAAAAATTCGGACGCTTTTATAAAGATGAGTTTTATTTTTGAGTACAATTTATCAAGTGCGTGAGCGATTTGAATTATTGCAGTAGCGATTTGACTACTATTTTTAATTGTAATATAAGAAAGGTATTCAAATGCTGCGTTTTTAACCTTAATATAAATGAAGTATAAAAAGGTAGAAGGAACTTTTTTTGCTCGTAAATTAATTAATTGTGCAACATTATATTGAAGACATACAGGAAGGTTATATTTTAGTTGTTATTTAAATTTCTGAAAATCAAACATGAACGGATAAGTAGATTTCGGTATTTTTCTCATACAGCAGGACAAAAGCAAAAAATTGCCAAATTTGGCACTGATGTTATTATCAATTATCTGTTAACAAAGAGTCACCGATAAATCACTTACTTCTTCGTAATGTAAAACTTGTCGTTCTTATCTTTGCAAAAATTAGCTATTTGTGGCGTTTATATTGTCAAAATAAGGCACATACATCTTGAAAATGCTGTGTTTATACTCTATTTGTTCATAAATATCGTTAGTTAATTTCTAGTTTTTGTGCAGAAAAATATGTAACAACTATAATATTTCGTATGATTAGGGCTTTGAAAAGGAATATGATATAAGGCAAATGAATTTTAATTTCACGTTGTTTGTGATATATTATTTTTTCGGTTTTTATATACTAAAATAAATAAAACTCGCCGACCACCCTGTCTAGTGATCAGAGTGCCTGACTGCAGATAGGGAGGTCCTGGGTTCGAATCCCGGTTCCGGCATGGCTGTTCTTTCTCTCTATATATATCCTGTCTTTGTCCTTTCTGTGTATGAAGGAGGCGTGAATGGTTGCCTACCCTGTTAACGGGTCCCTATGGCATGTGTGTACTGAAGCAGTCGGACTCCACACTAAATTTGATTCAGTATGGAAAAGTGGAGCAACGCACCCCATATTGCCAGCCTAAGATGGCACAAGACAAAAAAAATGAAATTCAAATTGAAGGATATAAAAAATAAGCATTAATAGATTTTACATCAATTTTTAAAGTTTTTTTATATGTAGTTCAAATATTCATACGTATATATATATATAATTTATTTTTATACATTTTTAAACATGATAATTTATTATAACTGATGACAAGCAATTGTTATTTTATAGTCAAATATATGGTATGTTATTTTAAATTTATATGTCAATAAATAATTCTAACAATTACACCATTTAAATATTCATACCTATTGAAAATGGAAGGAAAAATTAATTTCTCTAGGATGTATTCTTTTTTATTCTGCATTAATTAGTATCTTTTTATGCATACTTTCCTTGCCACTAGTTGAATTTAAATAATATTTCATTGTATGTCAAACTTTATTTTTATCTGTAATTACAAGTATTGCACTTTGTACTGATATTCTGAGTCACATCACATATACTACTGTATATCAACTAATGTATCAAAAATTAAAATTACTACGTTAAAAGAAAAACAGATTTTTACCTGAAATAAATATGCCACTTCTTTCACTATTTGGCCTGTAGTTCCATATCGTACTCTGACTGAAACTCGTGGAAAATAAGCAACACACAATTACAGCAACTTTACTGAAAGAAAAATTTCTTGATCAGAAAAGAAATTGTACAATTTACTATTGGGAAGCATTTTGTAATGAATAATATTATTATATATCTTTATTATCAGATACTATTTTTGATCCATATGAATGAGGATAGTATGCTTATTGCATGAATAGGCTTGTTGATATGGTTATTTATAAAATAAGATTTTATGAGGCACCAAATTTTGAGTATAGCATTTAATGCAGAACATTATTTATGTATGTTATCAAACATTTAAAGTATCCAGATAAATTTCGCACTTAAAGTATAAAATAAACTCAGTAAGACGACCATGGTCGTATGGGGACCAAAACCTACAATGTCCATATCTGTTTTCTTAACTGAGGATCTTTTGGGTACGAAGCATATGTCCCGGATAGGAGGTCAGCTTAATCTTCACCATTTAGTTTCCAAGAATGCTTGGTGCTCAGTTTATCGACTCACTGAATGGATGAAAGGCGGAATAGACATTGCCCAGTCCGAATGTCGAACCTCGGTTTTGTGCCCTGAAGCCGGAAAAGCTATTTCTACGCCACTGGGTTTCGATAAACATTTTAATTATTTAGTAAAGTTATAAAAGCAAGTTGAGTGAAGGGTAAGAAAACTAAAATCATTTTTTAATTTTTATGAGTTTAGTAAAATTATACAGCAAAACACGAAAATAATCGATGACATTTTATAATGTATTTTAAAGTGACACTCTCTTTATAACAAAAATTTGAAGATTATTGGTCAAAGTTTCTAGAATAGAAATTGTAATACAATGCTGAAGTGCTATTAAGTATTTAATTTTAAATTCAATTTTTAATTAAGTTTCATTTGTAATCCAAAAATTTTTTGCTGTTTATTAGTTGGAATATTATATTAATAGAAAATAATTTTTTTAATTGATTGATAGCTTCAGAAATTATAGTGATGATTACAATGAAAAATATTATTTAATACACATCATACAAGTATTAAATATAACTCAAATATCTTTAAAAATAATTATATTCTGATGCTGTGAGTCAGATAAGAAGTATTCAAACTTTTAAAAAAATTAAAATAATGTGAATCAGCTTAAAAATATAATAATGAAACTCAAAATTATTAATTAAAATACATTACGAAATATTTCTCAAAAAAATAATCCCCTTTCTTAATATATTTATAAATACAATTACATTACTAATACTGTAATATTTTAGGAAGGAATGTTTATAGTGGCTTAAGAAACAAAAAGACACAATACAATTTTAAACTGTGGTTAAATCTCATATTTTGTAAGTCCCCTGCAAGAAACTTGTAAAGAGTGTTGTTTATATATTTTAAAAAATTGTATAGATTGTAAGTTTAATTTTTTATTTTATGAAATCAGATATATTTTATTTGACATATCAGAAAACTAATGAGAACTAATTTGGATGCATATCGATTGTGTAAAAGAAAATAGTTACCACTACTCTATATTATTTAAATATAATAAATTTGACCAAATATTTCATACATTTGAAATTATATTAATTAAAAAAGATGTAAAATAATGTTTCCAAAATTTTGATACAAATTCAATAAAAAATAATTAAATTATATGTAAGCACAATATCTGATGTTAATGTTAGATGAAATTCAGGTAATAATTTTTAAAGATATGTTTAAAGATGTTACACAAATGTTAGAATGATCCTATATTAATGAATAAAGTTCAATTTATTATTTATTACTAGTTATTATTCATTAATCGATTTTGTTTTATTAACATAGAAATGATATCTTGAATTCATAAAATCTTTCTTGAAGTAATTTTTCACAGTTTAACTTAAAATAAAAATAAATATTCCAAATCCAAAATGAAAAATTTATCAGATAATATTATGATCAGGAAATATGTGTTCTCTGCGAAATGCGAGATTTACATAAAATTTGTTACATTATTAAATTTATACACAGTGATTGGATTATTATGAGTATTTGAGAAGAGAAAATTAAAAATGGCTGGATTGTCAGAGAAAGGAAATTTCTTGAATCATTGAAATGCAAGAAAAAACAGAAGAGAAGCAATAGAATTATTTATGCTTTATTTTTTATAGGTTTTGACACTATTTATTGGATAAAATAGCAGCTGAAAAGGTTTTTTAGGTATTTATTTCTTATTAATTGGTAATAAGCCATTAATAAATAGTGGACCACATTTAAGTTTTTCAAAGGAAAAAATTTCTTGTACATACACTAAAACAGAAAGAAACAAAATAATATTCATAACTTAGGATTCAACATGGTTTAGTTGTTATTGCACTAGCATGATTCTTTGTACCTAACCCTGAGTTGAGCTCCATCAGTTATATAGAAGCAACAGGGTGAAGCCTTCGTGATTTTGAAGCAGGGACCAAGCAGAAGACATCCAATACTTAGTCTGACAATCACAGAGGTTGCAGGACATTGCAGCATCGGGGTATTTAACGTACTATAGCCGCCTTTAGGATCTTCGGTTAAGTTGAGATTCGAACTCACTACCTTCCGATAACGAGAACGACGCACTAACCTACCAGGCCACCGCGGCCTTTATACCATTTGAATAGTAGTCCATTGCTTAGAAAAAGTCCTGATTTTTAATTCCAGTGGCTATTGACCAGTACATAGCATTAACACTATTGACCAATGCACACACAGTTTCCTGCATGCACACTCATCAGTATGCATGCTTGAAAGCATTCCAGGTTTTTCCTACATACAGCTACTATTTACTCAAAGCATTATGGAAAGCAATGCATGCTAAACGCACAAACTTCAGGAATCCCATCAAATGTACAGTCGTATGGACAACACACAATGAAGAAACCCTTGGTGAGTTAAAATTTTCAGTGAAAAGTTCTTATATAAAATTAAATTTTTATTGGTATCTAACAAAAAAGTGATTTTTTTATCCTATCCAGTGTTGACTTGATTAGTTTTGGATTATCGGAAGTTAGTGAGTTTGAATTCCAACCCAACCAAAGATCCATTGTCTTTGCTAATGGCGGCTTGGACCCGTAAATTTTATCGTGGCTGCAATATCTTCCATGGGAATGATACATTTGAGGGTGGCACCAAAGACTGGGGTCTTCTGATTGGTTCCTACTTTTAAACTACGAAGACACACTTTTAGGGTTACAATGGCACACCAACTAGGTGCCTCACAATATGAGGGGCTATAACTACCGCCACACTTGTGTTACTAAAAGGTAGAATTCAACAACAGTAGCACGATTCTTAATTCAATGATTTAATTAGCTATACAATTCTTTTTTCATAAGTAAATTTTTTTCTAAAAAGTTGTTAAATTTTAATTAACGTGGACTTTTTATATTAAAAAACTCCTATTCAAATTTACTAGCATATAATTCTCCAATTCTATACTCAGAAAACATTTGAATTTGGAAAATCATATACAAATTTAATGGATGATTCCTTCATTAAAGAAATGAATTTGAAAATAATCTTACTTTAATTTTATTGCAATTGCAAAAAATTTGAATAACTGTAATATATGTGATGGAATTCTATCCATAATTGAATTAATTAAAAAATCTTAATAACAACAATTGAAATATTTTATCTTGAAAATTTAAAGCAATAACTATAGCAATTTTCAAAAAGAAAAAAAAATTCCAAAACATATTTTTATAAAATATTTAGTCTTCAATAAATAAAAAAGACTCGTTTTAAAATAATTGAAACTGTGACAATGACATTTACGTGTAATTAAATTAATTGAGAAAATTAAAAAATTTTTTAAAAGCTTCAACTAGCAATTCTGTGTAATTAAAATTAATTTAAGTTACTAGAAATAAATTTTTGAAAAAATTATCAACTACGTTTAAACTATTTTAAATGAAATATTTTCAACAATAACTGTAAAAAGTATGATGTCAATTTCAGTAATAGCATATATTTATGAAATTTAAATAAATTTTATAACTTAAGTAATTGAGGTCCATGTCATTAAATTAATTTGTAGAATATAATTTTAAATCATCTCCCCACTTATTTTTACGATTTTCAGGACATTTCATTTCATTTAATTGGGTTTTTTTTAACCATTGCAAGTTTACAAAAGTAGAACGGATTATCTGTTATTCTATAAAAGAAAAATTAAGTATTTATTGCCTTAAATTGACTTAAATAGTTATAATAATGAATTTATAAAAATTATCAACTGAAATAAGAATCTACAAGAAACAGCAATACAAACGCAGCGGTAAATTACCAATTCTTAAATTGTTTTTTATGAGGCAATTGAACCATTGTGAATTTTATCTCACAAACCCACTCACTTTCCGAGTCAGCTCTCGAAACTTATACAGAATAATTTAATGGTTACAACACGTCTATCTTAAAATGTCAATGCCACAAAATTTAGGTTAATAGACATCTTAAAGCACACGTTCCTTTAGCTCCTTAATGTTTTTAAAATGATGACTTTGACCATAAAATATCAAATCCAAAAACAAACAATAATAAATACTTAAAAAAAAATGAAATTTTAAAAGGAAACTTGAGATGATTTTACTTCTAAGAAAAGAAAAGGAATTGAAATATTTTAATCGAAGTAGTTCAATTAACTGTCAGAAGTAAGTTAAGTGATGGCCTATTAAGAATTTTAAACACTAAAGTAGAACTCCAATAAGTTGGTTTAGTTTGCAAATAATTTTTTATGCAGCTTTTAATTGAAATATTAAAAGCATTTTAGTGTTCTTTTGCTTTTAGAGATCTATTTATCCCTAAGAAAAGTGTTTTTCTGAAACCGTTTACGGTTTAAAGCAGAAAAGAAATTTAGTTGTTGATAGTTTCATCAAATATATAATCAAATGGAAAATTAGCAATTAATATATAATGTTTGTGCTTACATCATTAATATTTCAACAAATAAAGTTATCGATTTACAAATTCAGTTTAATTTTAATATATTTGACAGAAGTAAAGAAAAAATGATACATTATAATATGATTTATCAAGAAATTTTCTGAGGGATCATATTTCAGAAATTTTTGATTTGTATATAAAATTACATCCATAAACATCTAATTTATTTTCGAAAATTTAATTTTAGTTATGAAATATAATATTACTTATTGTATAAATAATTTAATTTTTTTGCATACTTGTTTCTTGAGAAGTATTTTTATTTGATAAAAAACATCTAACTGTGTGGTTAATAGTTAACAATGGTAATAGTTTTTATTTCTAAAATTTTACGAAAATTTACTTATTTTTAAAATGTGATGTCTATTAATTTATTTACTATTGTTAATTTGCTTTCTTTTGTTCATCTTTGTTAATTTATTGTTGATTACAAATCACTTAAGTTCTTTCAAATTAATTTAAATTTTTTAAAGCTACTTCATCATTTAGTGTTATAGATGAATATTTTATTTTGTGGAATATTTAACGCATGTATAGCTTTTATTATAATTAATGTTTAGCTCTGTCATAATTTAAATCTTGGATTATACTCAATTGTCGTATGTTTTAATTGCCTAGGCGACAGTTTATTAATTGAACTTTGTATTATAACTAATTAGTTACTACGTCATATTAATTTATTGTTGATTATAAATCAATTAATTTCTTACAAATTAATCTCATATTTTTAACTCTACTCTATTATTCAATGTTATAGTTGAATTAAAAAAAAACTAGAGATTCTTTTAAAAAAAGGAAATTTTACACATTAATAAAGTCATTGACAAAGATTACATTATTAAAAAGAAATTAATCGTTATATACTAGGAAATTAATTTTCATTAAGAGTCTTAAATTAGTTTTAATACATAAAAAAAGATCTTATGATTAGGATTAATCCTGAAAGCATTCAAAAGATTAAAGGATTTTCTCGGATTTTGAAGCCTTTCTATAATCAGTCAATCGTGTAAAATCGGCGGAAATATTGAGACTAGTATCTTCATTTTAACCGCTTGGCCCGAATAAAAAATGTCCATAATGTCAAAAACAAATAGTCGAGAAAATCCTTTATTGCAAATGTCCATTAAATTAGCTATTATAAAAGCTCATAAAGTATATAATAACTATTTAAGTGAATTGTGTAAAAGGAAACAAATGCTATTAATTTTTAAAATAGGGAAAGAGAGGTTAAGTTTTATTGAACGTTACAGTATATAAGATATAAAGTGAGCAGAATTTCCTAAATTTGTATACTATTCAAAATTTTTCTTTTTAGATTAAATACATATTAATTTAATAATTAAAATGATTCAAATAATTAATTTACGAAATTTGTGAGATATTTGCCAATAAAATTGAAATTCACATATTTTTAATACATTTTAAATCTTTAAAAATGGATGTACCACAAAAATAAGCAGAGAGAACAATAGAATGTCATTTGATGTGAAATATGTACGATAAATGAAATTCACGTAACTGTTTAAACAAATTTAATATTTTAAACCACTTAAAAATGAAAGTAAAAAAGTTGAACTTCATTAAATTGTGTAAAGAATTAAATTAAATTGTTAAAATTTAATATTTATACTGAAACTAATGTGTGTTTATGAAAACTGATTTAAAAGAACAGTAAAAATGTTCATAAATTTAAATATAAGCGTACAGGTTGAAAGAAAATAATTAATAATACAAACATTTTGGTTACCGATTGATTTTTCAAACTGAAAAATATGAAATTGAAATTATTTAAAATTGTATCACTTTTGAATGGAATTAAAAATTATTTAATAAATATACTGAACAAATTTTAAAATTATGTATATAACTTATGTTTTGTTCAATAATAAAACTGTTAGTAAGCTAACAGCGAGATTTATTCTGAGATATTTTACCATACAAGATTTAAAAACATCATTCTGAACACTTAAGTATAGAATTAATCAAAAAATGATTTAAAAAATGATGAGTAATTAATTTACGAAATCCACTTCTTAACTTTCACCAAATTCGTGTCCTTAAAGATATTTTAGTTTATTGTTTATCAATTCATTTTATTATTTGTATTATTTTCGTTTGGATATAAGTGAGCTAATATGTGTGTGTGTGTTATAAGGTTTTTGATATAATCTATTTGGGTATTATCAATCTTTTGATTGTTTTTGAATTATAATAAAATCTCTAATAAATTCAAGTTAATTTTATCTTACTTTAGAAATGAGATAATCATTGACCTGCATTTACTCATCTTCGAAAATAATCAAGATTAGTTCCTTAAAATAGAATTAAAATTTTTTTATCAATCAAAATTAAAAAGGTTAAAATTATAAAATATAATAAAAAGGTTAAAAATAAATTATTTTAAAATTTTTGAAAGCTTAAAATTCCCTAAATAGTTTATAAAGTTGGTATATTTATTAAATTAATAAAAATTTACATTCTTTCTATTCAAAATTTGCACTTCAGAAAACATTACTTTCAATAAAATGTTACAAACATATCCGTCAAAAAGTATAATTCATTTGCAATCATTCAATAGTGTTATATAACATAACTTGCCCATCACTATATATAGTTTATACCTTAAATAATGTTGTGATTTTCCTATTTTATTTATAGCATTGCTTATCAATATTACAATGTAGTACATTAGTATTGAATTTTATAGTTTTTTCCATAATTAATAAACATCCTATTTTTTACTCAATTTATCATAAATAATGCATTCATAATACATTCGTAAATTTATGAATAATTATGAATAATACATTCATAAATTCAAATTTATGAATAATACATTCATAAATTTGAAATTTAATTCCAGATATTCTTTTTTATTTTATTTTTAGTAATATGTACAGTTTATTAATATTACCTTATATATTATTTCCTTTAAAATCAGATGCCCCCTCTTTACGTTATACATATCAATATTATAGTTTTAGCTACTTAAATAACATCGTAAAGCTCATTTTTTATTTATGAAAATAATATTTTCGTTATTTTTAACAATGTATAGCAACATTTTACCTTGTATTTTGTAAATATGCATTATAGAGCTTGTTTGGTAATTTTTTTAGTTGGTAACCTAATAGCTAGTGATCTAATCTTCGGTTCAACAGCTCACGGGTTCGAATTCCGCCTTGATAATGCATTATTGGAAAGTTATAGTATTCACTTAAAAGCATCGGTTTTAGTCTAATTACCCCTCGTGCGCAAAAAATGACCAATACGCGACTAACAAACCAAACTTGTTCGTTAACTTTCTGTTTACTTGATAGCAATGCACTCAGAACCTTTTCTTTCCAAGTATTTAATTCATCTGATTTAGTCTAATTAAGGTTAATACAGAAAATCCATACACTTTTGGTCATTTTATATCACTTAAAAAATAATGTATTTTTCTTTCTTTAAAAAAATTACACCAACTACCATTAAATCAAGGATACTTTAATTTACTTTATTGTACATTAATAACCTATTAGAGAAGTATTTTCCTTATTTTGTAAATAAAATTTAGGACAAGGTCAACAAAGGGAGAACTATTCCAATATATTTTAAATAAATGTATACCGTTTATATTTAAAATTTAATCACATATTAATAGCCTTGGATTAAGTTGTGTATTTCTTATACACAATTGAGCTAAAATAGAATTGAATGAAACTCATAAGATAGATTCTACTCTGTTGTCATAAGAAATGCAATTTCTAAAATGTGAACCTTTCTTCTTTCCTTTCTTAAATTATAAATTTAAAAAAAATGTTTCAAAGAGCAATCTATCTAAAAAAGGATTTTAATAAAATAAAGATTAAAACCTTCTGTATAAGTGTTTGAAATATAACTTTTAACATTCAATTTAGCCCATAGTAGCCCCTTTTAAACATTTTCCAAGATATAACGTTATTCTAAATAATATTTTATAAATACACATATTTAACAATTAATTGACAAAAATCAATAAATTTAAGCGCTATTAATATTATCTTCTTATTATTGGCAGGATTTCAGTTTAAATTTCTATTGTATACATTATTTTACAATTAAATTTTCTATCTTTCAGTTTATTGTAATATTAAATTGAAAAGATAATAAGATGATATATCTAAATTTTTCAACTGTTCAACATGTGGTTATTAACTGCTATAAATGGTTAGTAGAATTTAAAAGAATTATTTTAAAATTATTATATGGGTTAATATATTTAAATATATCTTTATAATAACTTATTTCTAGTTTTATTTATCACTGTAGTTAAAATTTTAAAGTGCCATATTGCTTGGTTGTATAAGTAAATATATTGTATATTTTGAAACTTATAACATGAAATGTTTATATTTAAAATTATTGAAACATATATTTAAAATTATAGTAATTTAAACCCATACTGTAAAGTAATACTTTAATTTTTATTAATAATTTTTAATTTATTTTTATTTAATGTAATTGATTGCATTTCATTTGATGAAGTTGAATTTTATTTAACCTACAAAAATTATCACAAAATTTAATTTAATTAAAACAAAATTTTAAAGTCTAAAATTTATCAATTGAAAAAGCAAATGCTGTAATCTTCAAAAAAGGACTGTTTAAATATTTCCAATGGTTGTTTTTCTTCTCTTAGTTATTATTTTTCTCACATATACTAGGTTTTATTTTTATGTATATTCATGCAATAAAAGTGTTTTGTAAATATTAATTAAATTGGAGGACCAAAATTTCAAATTTTCTCTATTTTGTAAAAGAACAAAACATAAAACTTTTATATTTGACAACTTAAACATTTACTATGAATTAATTTAATATAAATTTTGTTTCGTACATTAATTTATGAATACATATTTTGTTTTAATGCATATTCATAAATAAAAATTAACTATCAATAATTTAATATCACTTAAATAAATTGTTTAATATACCTTAAACTATAAGTTTGATGGGTTTTTTTTTTTTGAGAACAATAATTATTGGATAAAAATTAAGAAAATATATCATTTTCTATATTAGAAATTCAGGTGCCTTTCTGGTGAAAATAATTCAATTCTTAATGTTAACTGTTATTTTATTTCTAGATTGAACTGTTATTTATTTTTTTAAATATCTAAATCATATTACTTACCTTTTTACAAAAGTTGATAAGTTTATGCACTATTTTTAAGACAAAAATTAAAATTTGATCTACATATATATTTTTTAATCTAATTAACTCTATTTCTGTTTATACGCATCAAGTTCTGAAATTGATATATAGAAATATTAATGATATGTGAACCGAAGATATAATCATTCAGGTTTTGAGATGACAAAAAAATAATTAAACCTCTGGCCTTTAGTACATATGTTTACACATAAATGAATTTCAGTTCAGTTCTTTAGGAATTGTAGTTTCGTGTTCTATACATTTATTGAATTTATTTTCAACCTTAAATTGAACCAATAGTTGAGTGGTTAATGTTGGGAGTCTCAATTTAAGAATACGTCAGATCAACTTCCATCTTTGATGGTACAGTTTGTGGATATTTTCATATTTCCATGCACTTAGATTATTGTAAAGTTAGGTTCTAACAGTTATGTTAAAGCTGCTATAGAAAAGTGGTTGAGAATTTATTAATTAGAAATAAGAATCAGAAAATCTCCAATGAAGGTGTTTGTAGTCGTTCAAAATACACTTTGAACTGTTGGTCCATCATGTGCTAAAAATGGCCATAGAGTGAGTAGCAAACAAATCAGATCGAGTTAATGGTGCACAACATTTCCTAACTATACGATAGTATAACTACTCCAATTATGTTAGCATATAGCACTAAAATTTCCAATAATATTTTCTTGAAAATTAGAGTAACAAATTATATGATTTACTCAAGAAGAATCTAACTCAGTGAAAATGCACTGATCAGCTACTTTCACTGGTGGAAAAACGGACCGTGCTCCCAATGCCTCTCAAACCACTTGACAATCCTCATCGAAGCGAGTCCAGAATCAGCTCTACATAGAAATGAGAGGAGGGAATTAGGAAGGCATTTGACTACTTATTGAAGCATGAAGAACACACGCTTGAAAATCGATACCTTCCAGAAAACGAGGCTTTGCGTGAGAAATGGAAATCTACTTCGCGGAAAACTCATCGTAAAGATTACTGGCCCGAATAAAACTCGATTTCTCTTTCTGTACTTAGACATAGTTGGGAAAGGCAGTCTCTCGTTTTACAGCACAATTTCATTAGAGTAATAAAATAATAGTAGCAGAGATTATCATCTCTCTCAACTGTCGCTATTATTCATTTGACGCTATTATTCATTTGACTTGCAAATTTGTGTAATGCAGGGTGAATATGCTAATCATTTTTACCCTCTTTATTGCTTATGTAAATACTATATAATGATATTGTGGTAATTGATTTTGCGACTAGTTTCTTAGAGTTTAATAGATGCTTAAATTTACAGATACATTAATCAATACATATTATTTTCATTTTCCTCTATTGCATTTAATTATATTTACCAAGTATATACCTGATGTCATTTACGTGAATTACATGAAATACTATTTAATTTAAAATGAACGGATGACATACATTTATTAAATGAATTAATGTTACAATTAATAAAAGGAATGTATTTAATTTGAAATGATATAATTCCTTTACAATTGAGTATTTATTGAATTTAGTACCACGTATGTGTATGATCTCCGACAGAAAAATAAAAAAAAATTCCCCAATCAAGCTATTTGTAGCGAGAATTCAAACGAGATAAAAAGGTTTCAGCTACTGGAAATGCTGTTTTCTGTGTTGTTCAATTGTTTAGAAATAAGTACTCATTTCGCTGTATGGCGGGTTTAATATTTTGGAGTGGCACTTCATCTGTTCAATTCTTATAATAGCACAAATATATCTGATATTTACAAATATGAAATCTATAATCATGAAAAATAATCAATATCATGATATACGTGGACAGAATGTAAAAACCATCAAAAGATTTAGCAGTTGGCTATTCGCAATGCCGTTTGCTGTCTTGTTGTATCAAAATGTTATGGATACGACGTTATCGTGGGATCTATACTTTAGTAAAAGATAATTGGTTTGATTCCTACTATAGCACAAATTTATTTACAAATCTATATAAACTAACAAAAATATATAATATACTAATAAAATATATATATGTATATATGTATATATGTATATATATATATATATATATACATACCCTTTGTAAGACGATATGTTAGATTCGCTCTGTAGGGAAACGCGTTGTACGAGCATTATCGTAAAACGCGCTCATATGACCTCATATTACGTGCTATGAATAAATGATTCACGTTTAATTTTTCTCGTTAAAGGCGATTTAAATAAAAAATAAAGGAAAAACTATGTTAGTAACGAAGTGTGAGTGTTTTATTAAAATCAAGTTAAGAAATTTTTAAATAAAGAAAACCATACAAACGTAGCTAAAAAGCAGTTAATTTCAAATAATGCCAAAAACAGTTTCATTACATGTTTATTCGCTGTAAGAGCTACCTGAAATAATGTTCCATTGACATATTTTTTAGCAGAATGTTCAAAAGTCAATAATATAATTTATAAGAACACAGCTGTCCCAATGTGAAATAATGCGCAAAATTGATTGTGGAATGTACAAATCATTATAAATTATATATAAAATATAACCGGGTAATCAAAACATAATAAGTATGTATGTGTGTATATTTGTATAATATAGCTCTTTGCCCACCTTATTTTTTAAGAAATATTTTACAATCTCAATATGCTATTTGTTATTAGTGTTGATAACTTTACAATACATTAAATGTAAGCATATAAAAATAATAAAACATGTTAAAAATATTAAATTGGTCTAATTAAAATAATTCAACCATAAACTAATGAATTTTTTCATCTTGCCTTATTAACTGGTCTAAAAACCTTACATCAAAGTTTTGTGGATAATTTCCATAGTTCAAACGTTTTCACCCTTGTTTGTCACACTTTGCTGTCTTATAAGCGACAGTAAACTGCGCGATATATATTTTGTATCTTCTAGACACACCACTGAATAAGAAAAAAATTTCGTCTAGTATGACATTAAGTTTATTCACAAGATGTATGGACGAGATTTCTTACATTAAAATAAAATATAATAAAGGTGATTTATGATTATGTGGAAATTTGCTTTACATGTAAAACAGTCTGATTTTACATATGAACGGTGAGAATAGTGAATCTGTGTGATGACTCGTCTGATAAGTCAGTTCTTTCGATTCTGATTAGAAAAGAATCTAAGAAAATTTAGAACATTTAGTGAAATGCTTATCCCATGCTTTTTGTTACCATGATTCGAAAGTTGTTTGACAAATCTTTTAATGATCTCAGATTTAGACAAATCTTTTAATGATCTCAGATTTAGACAAATCTTTTAATGATCTCATATTTAGACAAATCTTTTAATGATCTCAGATAACTTTCACCATGAAATAAAAAAACATTTTCTGAAATTATTTATTAGTTTTATAATGAAATGATCATGACCATATATGAGATGCTTAAAAGGCAAATTTGAATTATTTTACCAAATGTCATTGTTTTACTTTAATTGGATACAACAATGTGGGATCTAGAATAACTTTTATATGATTGAAACTTAAATATGATCAAATGTATTTGAAGTTCATCTCCTGTTGCATCAAAGCTAGATGAAAGATACCATAACCCAGAAGAATCCATGATTTGAATATCATTTTAAAATCTTATGATCTGACTCCAATATGGATTCTGATGTTGCAAATTATGTTCATATAATTAACAAATTTAGTTTAGCTGTTTCAAAGGAGTTTATTTCAAACTGTTATGAACTCAGAATTGAAAAAATAAAATTTTCTGAACAGAAGTTTTAACTAGCACTTTTGCATGGTCTGAGGTATCTCACCGTTTGGCAAATTTTCAGTTTGACATTTTTCAAATTTAAAATTAAACTGCTTATATGTTAAGGAATGAAGAAACTGTTTAAGAATATTTACCAGCAATAGGCAAATATTTCTCTAGGATATCATGTTACTCGAGAACACGGCGATCAGGAAATAGAGATTACTGTTAGCATGTTCCGTGGATTGGTCCTATGGATTCTTCCTAGGACCAATCCACGTTTGATTTGTTTGTCATCTATATTCATTTTTTTAAGAAAGAGCTAATTATATTGAAGAATACAATTTAAAGTAAATACTAAACTACTACAGACAATCAACGTAAGACGCTGGAATTGAATCCACGAACGTATTTCCCTGGGATTTCAAATTTTTGCAAAATGTCTCTTAACTGATCAGTATAACGATAAGGAATGTCCCCTCCCATATATATATATATATAGAGAGAGAGAGAGAGAATATATAGAATATATATATATATATATATATATATATATATATATATATATATATATATATATATATATATATATATATATATATATATATATATATATATATATATATATATATATATATATATATATATATATATATATATATATATATATATATATATATATATATACTCTATGAGTTCTGCATTTCGATTTTTTGTTTGTTAACGCTCACGTTTTTGTTTAAAATATATTTTTATTTATGTCCGGTGACTAGATTGTTTAAAACTAAATGAACGTGTTTTTCGTATAACGAGATTAATTTTGCTTTACCATATTTACCAGTCATGTTTATCACATTTTGTTAAACACTTAATTCTTTGAAATATGTATTTATTTATTTAAAAGAGCATGTTGAGAACCACCGATAATGGGAATATCACTATCTTTGTCTGTTTTATGGGATATTAGACTTTAAAATTTTCATAGCTCAGTTATTGTTTATTCTCAGTTCAGCAGTATAGAATTTAATCTAATTCAGGTCTAAAAGGGTGTGGTAAAGTGTTTGCAATTTTTTACATCTTTTTATTTTTTATAGTGGGGGACCCAGTGCGTAATTCATGCTTGCCTCAAAAAAACACACAGAGAGAGAAACATCTACATCCAAACAAGGACTCGAATCCGGGATCTATTTCCGTTATTGGCCGATAAATCAGCAATTTTAAAGGGATTTAGATTTCCATGGCTTAGAAGTTTCTGTCAACATGAGGTATCAAATTGAATTTTCTTAATTATTTTTCTCATTACTTCAGTCGTACATCACAGATCGATTTGACTATTGAAATTACTAGGAAAAGAGTTTTAAAAGATATCTCGAAAAAGTTCTGCATTTCCTTTTCATATGAGCATGTTCTTAAATGCCTTTTTACACGAATAATACATTTTTTTGTTCTCTGTTTCGCGAGTTTTAATTCCATAAAATTTGTTTTTATGATACTTATCTATTCATTATTTTATGTTGGTCATAAATGATTCATAAAATTTTATTTCATTCCTTAGTATTTGCAATATAAGTCATTTTATAAGAGAAATGACGTTACAATCATAAATATTCAGCAACCAAGCAAAAAATCCTATGATGGCTTGTGGTTAAGATATAAAAATAACCCATAATCTGTTGTTTGTTCACAATTCTGTGCTGCCTCCAACCTGATATCAAAACAATATAACACTTGAAGCTCTTAGTGAAGAAAGAAACAAATGACAACTTAATGACCTGCGAGCTTGTTTGCTTCATTGAGTCCCATTCGTCGTTTCCTTTCATTAATTCTTATTCATTGCTTAGGCTTCAGGCTACGGAAAAGGAATTTAGAAAACCTCTATTACATTTTGAATAACGGATCCGTGTCAGAGTACGATATTTTCTCTGGTTTTTACTTTTCAATTCCATGAGCGATAAACAATATAAAATCTGACAACTTTTATTCTTAATTTGTATAATCTAACTACTCTATAATTACAGCAACATAGTTTTTGTTTTTCTTAAGCAATATTTGTTCTTAAGAAAAATTGCTTGATTGTTTGGCTTAAGCTAATTTTATAGCACTTAAAAATAATGTTTCTCAATTTTATTCTCTCCATTAAATTCAGATTATAGTAAAGGAATATCGCTTTTCTTCATAATAAAGCATTTATTAAAAAAATTTAATTATGTAAAATTATAATAAAAAATTTTATCGAATATTTTTTCAACTGCACAATGATAAAGTTCTCAAATAAACTGTGAACATGCAACAATATTAATATTTTATATCGGAATAAATCGGAAAACTATCAAATATATTAAGATGAAAATAGTCTATGCTGCTAATGTATGAAATATTTGCAAGCGGGCTAATTTGTTTTTCGGTGTTAATGGATTTGTTTTCAATTTAACGGTTCGTAAATTCAGAATCCGCATCGAACATGGATAGTTGAATTAAATTTGAATCTTATTTGATTTCTATGCCAGGTTAGCCAATATGAGTAAAAGAAGATTTTAATGCTATCAATTAAACTGTATGATTGGAAAATTAATAAATTCAGTAAATGTTTTATAGACGTCTATACATATTTGTCTGGAAATGTATAGACGCGTCAGTACATTTAGTTAAATATAAGTTATATGCATAATAGATTCTGTTATATGTCGGCTAGTTATTGTGGTAAGTGATTAAGAATTTTCTAGATTTCTTTTCTTAAAACACGTGAATATGGCCAACACGTGAATGCGGTTTTCCCAGAAGGTAATATGTATAATGGGTGTTTAAAAGAGAAACTTTATAACAATATCTAGAAGTTGAATAGTGTACTGTATAGTGTCAAAATATATTCAATATTTGATCGCATTGAAAAAAATGAGCATTGTGTTGATAAATGCTATATAATTCATGTCTTGCATAGAAATGATTCTTATTGCACCAGTTTCATCTCTTCCAGTTATTCAGAACGAAAAAGATCCATTATACTATATAATTTACACACACACACACACAAATATACAAAGTAATTTTATTTCATTTTAAATCTTAAAAATTCTGATTATATCTTACGAAATTCAATGAGCTGCATAAATATTCAGAACCTCTACATTTTAAGTGGAAAATTCTTCTGAAAACACCTGTTGAATAAAAACTATATTGCTAGAACTATGTCATTAACAGGAATTTTGTTATGAATGGAATATTTTATAAGGTATTTCTCACAAGTTCTCATAGTTAAATACATAATGAAGTAAATGAAAGAAAGTGTTCTATTTTTCTTTAGTTATAGTTATAAAACTTGGCACTTTTTGAAAAATTTTTCCAGACACATAAATTTTGTTAATAGCTTAGTTTCTACACTTTCTCTCTTAAATATTCTTCCTACTCTGAATTTGGTATTGAATATTGATGCATCCGCTTTATGTTATGTACACTACTGGCCATTAAAATTGCTACAACAGGAAGAAATGCAGATAACAAAATGATATTTATTGGACAAATATATTATACTAAAAATAAAGAGTAATTGAATTTTCAAAAAAAAATTGGCTGGATAGATCCTGAGAAATCAGTACCTAGAAAAACCACCTCTGGCAGTAATAACAGCAGTTATACGCCTGGGCATTGAGAAAACCAGAGATTGGATTGCGTGTACAGGTACAGATGCCCATGCAGCTTCAACACGATGCCACAGTTCATCAACCGTAGTGACTGACGTTTAGTGACGAGACAGTCGCTCGGCAACCATTGACCAGACGTTTTCTATTGGTGAAAGATCTGGAGAACGTTTTGGCCAGGGCAACGGCCGAACATGTTCCGTATCAAGGAAGATCTGTATAATACCGGCAACATGCGGTCGGACATTATCCTGCTGAAACGCAGGGTTTCGCAGGGCTCCAATAAAGGGTAGAGCCACGGGTCGTAACACACCAATGTAATGTGCACTGTTCAAAGCACCGTCAATGCGAACAAGAGGTGACCGAGACGTGTATCCAATGGCACCCCATACCATCACGCCAGGTGATGGGCCAGTATGACGATGACGAATGCACGCTGCCAGTGTGCGTTCACCACGATGCTGCCAAACACGGATGCGACCATCATGATGCTGTACACAGAACCTGGATTCATCTAAAAAGATGATGTCTCGCCATTCGTGCGTCCAGGTTCGTCGTTGTTCACACCATTGAAGGCGCTCTTGTCTATGACGCAGCATCAAGGGAAACCGCAGCCATGGTCTCCGAGCTGAGAGTCTATGCTGCTGCAAACATCATCGAACTGTTCGTGCAGACACTTATTGTCTTCCAAACGGCCCCGTTTTTTGACTCACGGTCGAGACGTGGTTGCACGATCCATTACGGCCATGCGGATGATATGCCTGTCTTCTTGGCTGCTAGTGATAGGTGGCCGTTGAGATCCTGCATGGCGTTCCGTATTACCGTCCTGAACCCATCGATTGCATATTCTGCTAACAGTCATTGGATCTCGATCGACGCGAGCAGCAATACTGTGATAAGATAAATCACAATCCCGGTACGCTACAATTTGACCTTTATCAAAGTCAGAAACGTGCTGGTACGCATTTCTCCTTCTTACACGAGGCATCATAACAACTTTTCACCAGGCAACAACGTTCAAATGCAATTTGCGTATGAGCAACCGGCTGAACAATTTACTCATTTAAACACAATGTAGGTGTCGCTACTGGCGCCTGTCTTGTCTGAATGCGCTGAAAAGCTAATCATTTGCATATCACAGCACCTTCTTCCTTTCGTATAAATTTAACTTCTGTAGCATATCGCCTTCTTGGTGTAGCAATTTTATTGACCAGTAGTGTACAATCTGTTAAATATTTATGGAGTAGAGAGTATCAACAGCTCGGTAGTCATTCAAGAGAAACTTTCTGTTAGCCTTAGAATTTTCATTTAATAGAATGTAACTTCTACTGATAAAACATCCAAAACGAAAACACCTATTATATTTAGGGTTGTTTTTAATTTTATTTGTGCCCGTTAAAATTAAATATTTCTGGCAGATTAACTTCCGTATACATTGCATACGTTTACGGAAGAACGGAAAAGATATATTGTAACATGTATGCAGACTTAAAGTAACATCCCTTTAAATGCATCTAAGAAGAAACAAGCCTAACTGTGACAGTTTAGTATAAAATAAATGATATAACAATATTGGGAATGTTTACATGAACAGAACTTCAAACAAATTGAATTAAATTAGGTATCAGATTTACTTTACTTACATCACTTTTATTATATAAAAGAATTTGTTTTTGTATCTCATTTCAGACAACTGAAATCTAAAGACAAATGATTTTGTTGCAAAACATTTCTTTAATTTGTTTCAATACAAATAACTAAAGGTAACTTTGTTCTGAGACTGAATTGCACAGAAACCTAACTGAAAATGGAATTTACTTGTTTGTTTCACTATTTTCTCTTATTGAGTTATTTTGAGCAGGAAGAATTATTTAAAGTGCATTTTAAATTATTATAAATTTCGATTCTCGAAATGAAAACTAAACGTGTAACTTGAAGAATGGAAAATCTATATTGCAGTAGGTATAGAAATCAACAATAAAAGGGAATTTGATTTTTTCTTTAAAGTGTTTTTACACAGTAAGTATTAGAAATGATTTATATTAGGTATTATGTATCCAATGTGAGAGAGGCAAATCAGCACTTTAATCTGATTTCCATTAAAGTGCTGAGCTATTATTGCTGATTCGTCAGGTTTTGATGTGCAATAGCTTCAGATATATAATGTCGACTTGCTATTAATAATAATCTGTGAATAAGCTGTATCTTTAATATTTACTTGTATCATTGTTAGTTCAATTATGAATTACCAAGTAACACGATAATAATGATTTACAAAATGATAGCTATATTAACAAAAAGAATTTCAGGCCATACATTTATCAAGTATCCTTTAATATCCTGTGCTTATATGGATTGGGATCTTTTAAAAAGATTCAGTAAAGGTAAGGCTTACGTATTTCTTTGTTTACACATTTACTTTGCCTCATATACTATACTTAATTCCTTAATGAACTTCAATATTGCTTCAGGGAACACTCAAAATATAAGTTGTCATATATATGCGTCGAAATTGACAACAGCATAGATATCATGAGAAGAGCACTTAGTATTTAGAGTACTTAGAACATAATACTTTAAAATAGTACTCAGAATTCTTAGAAACATAATACTTTAAAATAGCACTTAGAATTCTTAGAACATAAGACTTTAAAATAATACTTAGAATTCTTAAAACATTATATTAATATTTTAAAATAATTCTTAGAGCATTAACATAATGTGAATGAATCTTAAAAATGTCCTTTTCTAAACAGCCTGTATTTCATTATATTTTATTTAATGCTTAATAAAATATAGTTAAACTAAACTAATAAATTCCTTTATAATCTTTTAAACATCAAATTCCTTAACATTAGTCTATGAATCAAGATTTAAAAATAAGTCTTTGGTAGTCTGCTAATTGTATCTCATCTCATGTATGAATTGAATAAATGTGGATAAAGATAGAACTGAAATAACAATAATTTTTATTTTTTATTTTGGGAAAAATATATTTATTTGTAAATGAGTTGGACAGTAAAAAAACTTTTAAAATATTCAGATAGACAGTTTATTCAATTAAATTTTAAAAATCATAATTTTAAAATGAAACAATTTATCTTAGTTTACGTTTTCACAGTTAAATGTTATTCAACCTAATAACGCAGACATTTCATCAAAAAGAAACTTATTTCTGTGATTTATCACGGAATTTACTGGTGTAGAAAGTAACAAATTTCCTCGAGTGTAATCTCCTTACATTTCATTTAAGTGAAGCATTAACGATCATTTGTAAGACGGAAGGTGGGACAGGATTAAGTAGAAAGACTTTCGCTTATCTTTCCTGTTCACACAATGGTACTCCAAGATAAAGTGTTATTTAAAGGAATGCCTGAAGATATTTACATACCTTTAGGCATTCCTTTCTTTCATTCGACAGAAAACGATTATTGGGGTTAGGCTCATTCGGTTCTGAGAAGATTTGTCATTTTTAAGAAAAGAAATCTGGTAAAGTACTTTAGCTAAGGAAAAGCTTGTAACTCAAAATATTTGGTTAAACCAGTTGTCTTTAGACAAAACATGATTATATATATATGATTTTTAAATTAATCAGTAAGTTTTGCTAATTTATTGTGGTCTAATATCAAGGCTAACCTGTGAAATCTACTGCATAACATTTGATGTATGTTAAAGAGTCTATTTGTTATGCTCAAATGAGTTTGAATAAACATGTCATTTATAGCAATCACATATTAACACGAAGGAATCATGTATCATTACTTACAATCTATAAATTACATAAATATGTTGTTAATCCCAAACGTATTATATCATTTAAAATCATTGATAATGTCATAAACATAGACTTCCTAGGGACAAAAAGGGTTGTTTCCATACGGACTTTTCTACTATAATTTGGAGAAGGCTGCTTAAGAAAATTTTTAAAAATTTAATTTGTATAGTATAGTATAAGGACTCTCTTCATATAACTTATAACAACGAAGTGCAGTGACCTGTTATCAAATTATGATAAAAAGAGAACTTGGCAACTAGCCAAGAAAAATGTAATTTTAAATTATAATATGTTGAAAGCGTCTTTGAAATAAAATCATATTGAGATTATAAATGTATAATAACCGTGTATCGCAATTTTAAATTTCCATCAGAAACTAAAATTTTGAAATTTATTTACAAAAATACTTAGTTTCGTGAGCATTTTCCTGTGTTTAATGACAAACATTTATTATTTAAATTTTTAATAACGCATATTAAAAAATAAAACTCAACTTTAAATACTGCTCAATAGTAAATGACAATGTGAATTACCTTTTACGGAATTTTATTATTATAAAGAGTATATTATTTCGAATACAGATATAAAATGAGTTTCGCATTATTCTTAAGACTCATGAAAGGTTCATTTTACGGAATTATGTAATATTTTTAAAATTTAAAAAGTAAAATAAATACAGAAGTGTAAATTTATCTTAATTTTCGAAACTTTATACAAAGAGTTAAAATAAGTTGATGCAAAAATATTTTTATGCAGGTAGTCTTATTTAATTTAAAACTATATAAGTTGTTAAATAAGGGTTTAAAATATATAAATTGAATTACATGTTTCATACAAAAAAATCCGTTTCTGTCTTATAAACTTTTAATTAATTAGTTTCTGACTAAATTTTAATATAAAATAAATTAAAGTCTAAATGTAGATGTGGTCATAAAATTGCTTTACTTAATTTACATGTCTACTTTTCTATTTGAACTCTTCCATGACCCATCACTTACCTGCTGGTCATGAAATTGGATATCTTATGAGAAATGATATCGCGTGTCAATAAAATTAGCTTGATATTTGGAAATATGCAATGGGAATACTTTTTTAATTATTTAATACAAATAGAAACAAAGAAGTTTACCATCAAAAGTTTTCAAATATTGTTTGTTACTTAAGAAAATTTCGTTAAAGTGACCATTATTTTACACTTTCTGTATTAGAATACTTAAAGGTCCACGTGTATCTGTAAAAAGTCAAACATTTATATTCAATATGTGGAATCAGGTTAGGTTATATTGATTAATATTATAGTTAGATTCATCATAAGTTTAAGTTGTTTTAGTAAAACAATTGATTGATTTAAAAAGTAGTAATAGCCTAAAATTTACAGAACTACAGATCTGAATTTACTTAATTATAGAAATGAGAGAGTAATTTTAGAATTGCTAATGGATAATTGCTGAATGCAGTATAAAATTTGCATTGTTACAAAATAATCAATATAAAGTATTTGTAGAATATATTTCCAGAAAATTTAGGTTTTATACTTCTTGTCATATTAATACTGTTATTTTTCAAATTCATAACCAATCAAAGCATTGCAATATGTTTATGAATCTGCTTAATAACTATGGTGAATTTAATCGTAATTTTTTCTACGCCAAAAATAATGTTTAACAAAAATTATTACAAATATAAATTTCTTTATTTGTGTTATTCAATTTCAATACCCTTTAAACAAAGGAAGATCGACATTTAAAGTAAAAAGATAATCCCAAAAGAATCAGTACTTCCATTATCCATCAAAGCCAATTTTGCTTTATTTTAGAAAAAACTTTTAAAAAATTTGACTTTATTTTTTTTAAATGATGTAAAATTCATTATTGAACCTAAGTTCATTTGTTATCTTTTTTTTTAATACTATATGTTCATTTCTTTAAAATGATTTTTCCTTAAAGTATAAGTTTATCAAACTTGAAGTAAATTGTTTAATTCATGGAGTTTGCTTTTACGTTAAAGCAACTTTTACTTATCCTATAAACATGTGTTTTTTTCAATTTTGCCAAATTTATTTATAAAAAATAATACATAGATTTATTTCTTATGCTCTCTATCTTTTCATGATATTAAATTATCAAACATACAGTAAAAAATAAACTATTAAAAATTATTTTCAGGATTAGTTTCAAAGTTTTATTGATTGAATTTCTTTATTTAAAGTATTTACTTTAAAAGTAATCATAAAAAAATATTTTTATTGATGAAATTATACCTGGTAAAATACTAACAAAAAAATATATATATACATATATATATATATATATATATATTTATATATACAAATATATATATATATATATATATATATATATATATATATATATATAAATTAAACTTTAAATATTTCCTAATTATTTAACTTTATTATTAATCTTCATAATTTAAATATTTTTATATTTTAATCATTTTTAATTAAATTAAATTTTTTTAACTGTAAATAAATACGGACTCTGAGGAAGAGCTAATTAGCTCTTCCTCAGAGTCTAAATATACACATACGTATATACGATTGAATTATACAGAAGAACATTAAAAATGCGATTTTTCCTAAACTACATTTAAGAAGTTATTAAACATTAGGATTTTTTACTTTCATATTTCCTTTATGATTATAATAATTTCAAATACTCATACATTAATTTAAAAGCATGTTGCCTAGTCTGACTAGCATTAATTTGTTGTGAATAATTGCAAATATTATAATATTAGAAATGTATTATTCAATTAAGTATTGGTATAACTATTATATATTATTTACTATGTAAAATATTTTATTTTAAAATCATAAATATTTTTAATTTTTTCTTATAGAAAAGTATTTTTTCTCCCTCACTCTCAACAAGTATGATTATTATTTGTTTTATTTTTCAAATAAGGAAGTTTAAAAGCTAATAAAAGTAAAAGCAACTGCAATAAAATTTTATGAAAAAATAACTACTGTAATTAATTCAAATATACCTACAGGTCTCTGCAAAAAGCAACCTTGATATGAAAAGCCTAAACCTGCTCTAAGCGTTCATCTAAATTAAATGTAATTAAATTTTTAAGCTAATTATCATCAAATAATGAACTAATTTAATACAATATTGTTTTCTCCGTTTTCATTGGAAAAACGAGTATTTTTCAAGGTTTAAAGGTGTACATTATAAGTTAATGTAAATACAAATCAGTTTGTTATCAGACTTAACGGTTTGTTACCCTTTAATTAAGCAACAAAAAGCCCAAGTGCAACTTGGAGCGAAGCACTGGTACTTTACGGAACTGTTCGGTGAGTGGGAATTCAGTTTTCCGAAAACAGTGGCCTTGATTTCTTGACAGATGCTTGACACACTTTATTCGTTAGAAATAGACAATTCTTGAATTAATTAATGTTTATAAAAAATTGCAATGACTAATTTTCCCAAATGAATCCAAAATTTAGCTCCAAGTAAAATGAGTACAATTTTCATCAAATCAAAATACCAGTTTTTACAAAGAAGGAATTATAAATGATTTCTAGATAATTAGAATTAATATGATCTTATTTTTCTGATTTCGCAAAGTCATGACATATCAAAACGCATAATTACATACCCATTAGTTTATTTTTTAAATAAATATTGATAAAAAATTAAATTATATTAAAAAAAATCACAGCTACATTATTCTTAATTACATATTGTTTGTAAAATAAAGCATTTTAGTTTCATGAGAAAATATGAATGCAAAAACAATCTCATTGATAAACTAAAATTTAATATTGATATATATATAATTTACAAAATTCTCACTAAAATTAAACAGTAATTTAAAATATATTAAAGAAATTTCCTCATTTCTAAATTTATAGAATCAAAAATTTTTTAACATTGAGAGTTCGAGATTTTTGGTTGTGCATATTTTTTAATACTTATTATAAAAATAATATAAATACTATAATTGTGCATTGATGATGAGTTAATTGATTGGTAAGTATCTTGGTAAGTAGTTTTTTGTTGACATAAAACTGCCAAAAAATACTTACCATTTTTAACATTTTTTTTATATTTATATAAATTACTCATAATTTGATTGTAACTGTTTGAAGAACTGGAATGTGTATTCAAATAGCATTTTTTATTGTGGGAACTATTCACTCTAATATTTTTTAAGTTTGAGATTTTGCATCGTGCTTTTAGAATTCAATGCACAAATTGTAAGAAATTTCATTTAATTACATGTAATTTAGTGTGTATAACATTTGAAATTGGAGTCATAATAAGCAAATGACAAAAACATTTCACCAACACTAAAATTTTACATTTTATTTTGAAATGTAAAAACAAATTTTATTTTATTCAAACTATTTTAATAATCTCCTATAAATTCATTTTGAAAGCAGAAAATTAAGCTAAATAAGATTATATTTAAAAAAGAAAAAGTTAAATATCAACTTGATTTTACTTTCCTGAGCATTTGTACAAGTGTAAACATGCTTTAAATTTTTACAACTTTTAAAAAATAAAATCTAATATATAAATAAAATCTAATAATAAAACATAACTAGATCAAAGAAAATTCTGTTTTAAATTTCATAAAAAGATAAAAAATACTATACTGTTCCTTTATTTAAATATTGAATGCTTTTCGCAAACAACGATGTTACAACACCAAAATTAGTAAATGTTTAAATAAATAAGCCGATTCTTTCTTAACAAATTTTAAAATGAATTTAATTTTAAAAATATAATTGTTAAGTAATTAAGTTTGCACGACTACCTAATTCATTGCTTTATTCTTTCTCATAGACTCAGGAATTTCCTAAAAGTGATTCTACAATCGATAATTGTCTTACGAGACAATTTTTGCATTTAGAGTGATTGGAATTCCTTTAATAAAGTCAATCCATCTTATTTTTCATCTTTTTCATCAATTTTATTTAATAACTATTGTTAGAAATTTAAAACTATATTATTAAAGAATTTTCTTTGAAAATAATATTTTTAGTTTCCTTTAAATAACACTTAACACTTCTATATGGTTTCTTTAAATTTGAAAATCCCTTACGTCAATTCCATTAAACTCTTTGCAGTGTTATTATTTTTCAAAAGTTTTCCCAGAATATTTTAAATACTTATTTTAACACATATGCTACCGGCCAGCTTGTCTAGTGGTCAGCGTGCGAGACTACGGATAGAGAGGTCATGAGTTCGAATTCCGGTTCAGGCATGGATGTATTTTCTCTCTCTCTATCCTGTCTTTGTCCTTTCCTTGTGTGTGAATAAGGTTTGAATGGTTGATTACCCTACAAATGGGTCCCTATGGCATGTGTGTGTACTGAAGAAATCGGACTCCTCACCAAATACAGTTCAGTTGGAAAAGTGGAGCAGCGCACCCCAATTTGCCAACCTAGCTGGCAGACGAGAACAACAACGAATATGCTAGAATCGATTGTTTAGAATCCTTACTTATAAAAATTTACAATAAACAAGTTTCAATATTTTTATACACTTTTTAAAACATATATCGGTATTTTTTTCATTGCAAATATTTTATTTCAAACACTTTGCATAATTGCCCTCTAAAAAATATAAAAATCGGACTCTTGTAAAATTAATTTTGAAAATATTTGTTACATATTTTACCTGTAATTGGCCATTGAATTCTAAACACATTATTAATACTTATTAATTATATTTTATCTAAAAAATAATTTATTAAAATTAAATCAACGCAAACTACACCAGTATGAAAGTTTTGAATGGTTTGATTTGTTTGTCGCTCAACGGTCATTTTGTGACACGAGGACTAATTATACCGGGAGCTACGGTTTAAAGTGTATTCCGAACCACTAAAAACGACCATGCCCAAGGTGGGATTTTAACCCACGAAGTGTTAAACCGAAGGCTAACCATAACCTCTAGCTAACCTCTAGGCAAGAGCGCTAACCATTTGACTGCCAGCTCGGCGGTGAAAGTTTTGAATACATAAGCGTCATTATTTCATTGAAATATATTTGACTGTAGTCTCTCAAATATATAATTCTCAAAAATTAAAATGCTTGTTATCCATAAATTACATTTCGAAATTTAAATAAAATAAAATTGTAAATATTTATGAAATTCCTTGTAACATTAGAATTCCATCACAACTAAAAGTTGAGTTATGTCTCAAATTTATCAAAATTCTCCGACTCTGATGAATTTTGAAACAATCCAAAGCTGTAAATTCTCCAGATATACGTATTTAAAGATTCAGTAGTTACAAAATTTATTCATTTCTTTTGAGATCCATTAACTTTAATTAAAGACTAAATTTCTAATTTTAAGGTTAATTATCTAAATATATCTTTTAAAGTCCTAGACTAAAATTATGTTATTTGCAGAAACTGGTTGCATTTAAGCATTGTTTAAATTTTAACATATTTCACAATATTTCAAGATTAAATGAGTAAATAATATAAGACTATGCGTAGGTGTCAGACATTAAATAGCCATTTAATATAAAATTGGCTGCATATTTGCAGCTTGCGGCTGAATATTTCTCAGTAATTTTCACGCTCTGATGGTGTTAAATTCCTAATCATTGCTTAAGAGCCGTGATGTTTTCTTCCTTCAAAACATATTTCGTTCTCCAAATGTAAAAGTAAAATACCTGTTAATATTTCTAATGACGTGAAAAATATTTTTATGAAATACAATAACAGATATATAATATCTGTTATTAAATTGCATAAATGAAAATACATTAAAAATAAGATGAAATTAATTATTCAACTTTTCAATCGTTGAATATTATTTCCTCAACAAGATTAATATGAATGTGTTAATATAAGTTTACCATGCTATTTCTTTTTGTTTTCATCTCAATGTTGTTGAACAATATCAAATACATGCATGAATTTCAACAATAACGTATGTCACTTTCCCTCAGATACACATAAATTGATCGATAGTTTTAACTTTACATGAAAGTATAATCATTATCCAATTTAATAACTATTTTACTCATCACTACAAAAATATTTTCGCAATAATTTAGTAGTGATGAGTAAAACAGTTATCACTACAAAATTATAAAAAAAAATATTTTCACAGAAAATAACTCTTTTACTAAAATTTAAAATTTTCATTATGTAGAAGCATTCAGAAATTCATTGAAATAAATTAGACAGTTAAAAAAATAATTTAAATAATATTAATTTTTGTTAGATGATATTATAAGATTAAAATTTATGCATGCATTTATTTGGCGAATGCTTATAGCTTACAATAAATAAATAGAAAATTTTTGTAATATTCTGCTTTATATAAAAATGCATGAAAGCATATATTTGCGTTATGCATAGCTTGAATAAAAATCGCTTTTACTTCTTATTATGAGCTAAGCATGTAATTGATAAATTTTTTATGATTAAATAAGCAAAATAAATTAATGATCTGAATCCCTTTGACAAACAGTTCAAGAACCATAAATAAATTTCCAACTTGAAATCAATCTGAAGTTCAATGCTGAGGTAAAAGGGAAAATCAAATAAAAAACTTCAGTGAAATTCTCACACACAAAAAAAAAAATCAAAATGCTTCAAACTCTCTAATGATTTTCTTAAACTATTGAAATAGTTTTAGCATGAAACATAACATTAAATATTGTGTTTAATATTAAGCATTTCAATACGGTGGGTTAGAAATCTAATTAAACAAATTATTATATATATAATTTCATTCCTATAGCGACAATTGTGTTCGTATAAAGTAAATACATAAAAAAGAATATAGAAAAAAGTGAAAAAAAGACGTAGTTGAATTTAATATCAAAAGTATTTATATTCTCTGAATATTTTGCAAAAATGTTAATTTTATTTTAGCTATAATTTACACATAAATAAAAATTTATTTAACTTATAATTTTCCCCAAATTATCTACTTTCATAAGTAAGGCAATAGTTATCAAAATAAAAATGATAATTAAAATAATTTCATGAAATAAGTATTTTTTGAAACGAAGGTGATTTTGTGAAGTTAAAAAACGTGACGAAGAATAAAATCGTATTTGCTGTCACTTAATAGTTATAACATATGTAACTAATTAAAAATATAATATAGTTAATATTATATTTTAAAATTAGTTATATAATTTTAGTTATATAACTTATTATAAAATATAATCTATATATATGAAATGCAACTAATTCTTAAATATAATATAGTTATATGGTACAAATGAAAAAAGCTTAAATTAAGAATATGGAGCAATCAGTTTAAATTTCATTATTATTATAATTATTTATGTTAAATATAATAATTATCATTTCATTTTTTTTACTTTCATGTTAAGTAGCAGCAGTAAAAGCAATTTCAATTTGTATAAATACATTTCTTCTCATGGCTTATGATTTAAAATCTAATTAATTTGAATATAATATTTTAAAATGCAAAATATTCTTCCTTAGAATAATGAATTTAAATGGTTTTATTGTTTCACCTTGCAATAATTTTAAAATTTAAAATAAAGTTTACCTAAAATAATAGAAACACGTTTTTACTAATAAAGAGAGCCTTAGTAAAAAAAACTTTTAATATTTGAGTAAAAATCTTCAATAATAGATTTATTTTTAAATTAAAAGAACTTTTGACCACTTTCTGTACTTTGTTTAAAAACATCATAAGATATTATATAAAGAAAATTCTTCTTGTGGTTATATAATGTTCTTATAAGAGGTTAATCTATAAAATTACTTGATTAAAAAGTATGACGATGTATCTTTGTTTTCTAAATTTAAAATAATGAATAATTTTAGTTAATAATATTATTATTCCGTAATCACATTTCACTGCTTTTATAAATTCGCTGTAAAACAATAATTATTATAACATAAAAAATCTAAAAAAAAAATGTTTTTAATCACAGCCAAACATGTTTTAAATAAATTTATATAAAGTCGATTTATATCACATTACAATATCTTCCATACAATAAATTATACTATAGTAAATAAATGTAATTTGTACTCTAGGTATATATTATACCAAATACCTAGAGTATTTAGAATCTAGGTATATAAAATATAAAATTTCACTTACTATATAAATATATAATTATTCATCATTTGTATTAAAAGAAAGTCCTCGAAATCAGGCGAACACTAGGAAAAATTCGACAGTTGAATTATCCGGTCAGCATTCGAGACATTGGGACGGTGATCTTCTGGGTGTCTACTCAATTGGGTGTCAAAGGCGCGTTTGAGTGACGGCCCCGGGGAGCATAGCCATTTTATCTTGAAACTAGTTCGTTTCCGTCATGCACGGTAGAGCGCGCGCATTTTCTCCACCTCTCGTAGAGGGAGAAACTACAACTGGAAAAGGAAAGTTGTTTGAGTACATCAAAATAGAATATCAGTTCCCTTTCTTTTATAATTCACTCATTTTTAAATACGTGCGCTTTTACTAAGGGTGTATTATTACTGTTGTGTTTAATCTTTGAAGAATATTCTCAACCTTAAATTAATATTTAAGAGCAGTTTTGGGAATTATATTTGAAATTTGATTTGAATTATTGATTTTTTTTTCGAAATGACTATGAATTTTTATTTGAATTTCGGATTTTTTTTATCAAATGACACTATTCATAATTTAAAAAATTTATTAAATTTCATTTGAATTTTTGCTTTTTTCACAAATAACTATGAATTTCATTTGAAATTTCGATTTGAATTTTCAGAAGATAATTTGAATTGAGTGAAGATAATTCAAACTTCATATGAATTTTTAAAATCTTTTAGAAACGACTACAAATTTAATTGAAATTTTTTCATAATTTGAATTTTCTTTTTTTTTTTTTTGGCAAAACAAGATTTTTATTTAAATTTTTGGTTTTTTTGCAGACGACTGAATTAAAAACTAATAAATTGTTTGCTATAAAATAAAAAAAGAAAAATGTTATGTGTGGTGATATGGTTTGACTGAGCTAACAAAAGCAAATATTTTTTTCTGGAAAGGAGAGAGCACAAGTTAATTATGCAATGAATATTGTATTTAAAATAATAATTTTATAATATGCATTACACTACATAAAATAAATAATCTTTCTAAAAGATTATATTACATGAATTTATATATTAGAAACTTTTAAGACAAAGTTTAGCAAGAATGTAAAAAAGATTTGCAGCAATGTCGGAAAAGAGTGTGTGGCTATTTACGGTATGAGAGCTAGCGAGTAACGTTGTTTATTTCTGAAAATATTTCAGATTAATTTTATCTCTTAATCCAGAGTGTTAATTAGATTTGAGCTATAATTTAAAGTGGTTTCTCTACTATCATAAACATATTCTCTCAATGTGAGAATCGAACCCACGAACTGGTGAGCAGGAGATTAGAGTGTCAATATTCATTGCGCAACTTGTTTGGCATTTTTTATGGAGAGGAATAACTATGAAAAACTAGGTATTTTTATAAGAAACTATTTAAGTTATTTTTTCATTATTTGTTCAAGATTCCTTCACAAATCCCAGACAAGTTAAAATATATAAAAATAGTTAGATTTTTAAGATATAATAAAACGAACTAAAAACTTAAATTTTTTTTCTTAAAAAAAAAAAGAAAAAGAATGGGAGTTTATCTTTAGTATGAGAGATAATGAAAGAGGTTCTTTTTGTGAAAATGACTATCCATTAAAATAGATTTAATGTTGTATTAAACTATTTAACGCTTTTTTTATGTTTTGTTCAAGCATTTTTAAATATCAAAACAATTTAGATAATATCTACGATCAAGCATTTTATGGGTAGTACATATTTTTATCTAAAAAATTCATGGATCTTCTTCTCAAATGAGCTGAATCTAGAATTAAAAACTCAATTTTTTTGCAATAAATGAAAAAAATGAGAACTCTTTTTCAGTATGAGAGCATTAAACATTAAACAGTGTTAAACAATTTTTTTTTGTAGAGAGTAGCTATAACGAAAACTGTAAGTAAATCTGTAATAAATTATATAATGCTTGCTTTTTTTTTTATAAATTATTCAAAAATTCTCCTGGACCCCAAATCACATTACACTTTATCGAAATATTTAAATTTAAAGATATTGTGACTATTTGATTTGAAAAATGCAATTTGGGTTGTTTAACAAATGACTTGAAATATTTCAAATTGATCCGACAAAAAGAAAAAAAGGAAAAGAATAAGCTTGTGAATTGTTCCTTGGTGGGATACCTTGAAAGTGACGTTGTTTCATAGTGGATGAATTTAACATGCTTAAAATATATTAAGTGCACATTCTGCTTAAAGTTCTTTCTTAAAAATATGTTTTAAAAAATACTTTAAATCTTTAAAATTATTACAAGTGACTGTAGATGAAACAATTTAAGATTATAATAAAATTTAGGACTTCAAAAAATCTGATTTCACGTTTGACAATTCTACTTCGAAATTTCACGTTATTTTTATCACTTTTCCTTTTCTGCTAACAAATATATTTATACTTCTTGAAATAAATGCTTGTTTTATGAGAAGCAGACATTAATTAAGTCAAATATAAAACCTATTGTTTTAAGCAATTGTAATCATTGCCTAATTTTTTTAATATACAAATGTATTTTGTAATTTCAGTAAACACTATGCTGTACTGTTTGAATATGTGTGTAGTTTTTTTCTTTAAAACTTATAACTCGAAAAAGTAAAACTCCATTTCCTAAAACTGAAGTTAAATAATAATTTTAAAATTGAATATCAAAAGTTAAATTTGCCATGATCAAATTTTAATTCCAACTCACTGCACAATCCTTATCTCCAGCACTTTACTTTCAAAGTGATCATGATCAAAATTGATTCTTTCATTACACAGTAGAAAATTTTATGAAATATGTATGTCTCTAATATAAAATCTCTTTTTATAATATAATTAACTTTTTAAAGTTAAAATTTAATGACATCAAATCAGTTAAGAAAAAATACAATTCTAATATTTTTGTTTAGAAAATAAGATGTATGAAAACACTGAAAAAATCATTATTAAATAATAACATAAATGTAAAAGGACCTATACAATGAAAGGAAACATTGCAAATGCAAAATACTAAGCAATAAAATTTAAAATAACTTTGAAACTAAACAGTATGCAAATATTATTTATTACTTGAAGTCAATCCTATTATAGAATTTACTTAAATTTATTTGAAAACAAACTTCGACGGAAGTTAAAATGCTTTCTTTTAAATTATCGAAAAATGTAAAAGTTAAAAGAAGATAATAAGCTTTTACAGGGATTTTAAATATTAATTTTGACATTTGTTTATTTAAAAGAAAATCTAAATTAGATTTGTTGAAAGTTAAACATCAATATAATAATGAAGAAAGAAACTGAACTAATCATTTCAAATCCATGCAAAAATTTAATTCAGGTAAAAATTTAATTTTAGTTGCTTGATTCGTATTTAAAACTTAAAAACGGAAGTGGGAAGGTTGTGGATTTAAGGTATGCTTCTGTTATTAAAATATTTTAATGTAAAACCTTGGCTTACTTAATGTTTTCTTTAAAATAATTTGTTTCTAAAACTGTTTCTCTTACACAGGAATTCCCTACCTCCCTTATTTATCAACATTTTGTAATTGGTCATTAAGAATAAGTAAATATAAATAGTTCTTTTGAGTGCTTTTCAAAGTATTCAAGCGAGGAAATTAAAAAAAATTATCACATATTTTTTTTATTTTAATTGGAATTATTGCTTTTAGTTTAATGACATATTTCATATCGCAATCGTTATTGAAATTTCGTAAAAAAAAAACACAAGTTTTTTTATTAGCATATAATTGTTAGTTGAACGAAATATTAATTAAAATGATTTAATTTTATAGTTTTTAATAGAATTATATAAAATAACTTTCATAAGTAACTTCAAAAGTATTTCAGTCAAATCCATAACCTAATTAATCCGAATAACAATTTAGACATAATAACATAACCTAATAACAATTTACAAAAATAAGGAAAATTTAATTTTTTTGCAAACTTTCAGGATGAAATATGCTTTTAATAAAATAAATCGAAAAGTTTAAATGTTATAATACAAAAATATTCAGAAAATTTTACTTTCTGTTTTTGAAAGATTTTGTGTCTGTAAAAACATAAAAAAAACTTAGTTTACTATTTTATACTTCACGCAAAAATAGTGAACCATAGCATAAAACAGTCATTTAGTAATATAAAATAAAAATATAACTGTGATTTTTAATTACTTAAAAGGTAATTAATACAATATAAAATACAATATATTATTTAAGAATGTCGTAAATTATAATAAAAAGACAATGTTTTTTTCATTTGGTTTTGGAAATTCTCTATATTTTTGAATAAGACATTACCTTTTAAAATATTTCAGAGAAACTTATGATATAATTATTTGTTAGTTATACGGATATAGTTAAATAGCTTTGGTTTTAAGCATTTTTACATAAAAGTATAAGCAATGACAACAAAGTTTACTTCAACCAGTCACCATATTTCCAATTGAATTTTATGATAAGCAATATTCATTTATTCGCCAGTCAATTTGTCTAGTGGTCAGCGTACCTGACTGTGATAGGGAGGTCCTGGGTTCGAATACTGGTTCAGGCATGGATGTACTTTCTCTTTCTCTATCATGTCTTTGTCCTTTCCTTGTGTGTGTGAATGAAGTATGAATGTTGCCTACCGTACAAACGGGTACCTATGGCATGTGTGAGGGTGCGATGGTGGCCCAACCCTTGTAGTGTACCTGGGGTAACGCCTCGACGGCTAAGAGGTCGCTGTGTCTGGCCGGTTCATTTATTCTCCAAAAAATATTCATTTATTCTCCAAATATTTTAGTTTCATTTTTTTGTGTGGTCTAAATGTAGACATTTATTTAATGTTTTAAGTATTATGATACTTATTTTAATATTATTTTCTTTTACATGCTCCCAAAAGTAATAAATAGTTAAGTTTATGTATTAATGCGAATATTTGTGAAATAAATTGAAGCAAACTAAAAATTATAAAAGCAGAAACTTATTTCTTTAGAATTCTGAACAATACATGAGACTAAAGAAATAGTTTAATATGAAATTACATTTTCTAAAAATAATAAATTATTAAGTACACGCTTCTTAATATAAAAATTAACAGATAAAAAATTAGAAAATGAAATAAATCAGCTAAATAAATCCAGGTATTATAGGACTGAATAAAAAATATAAAAAATTAGCAATTAAATTATAATAAACTTACGACTTTAATGACGAGCATTTGAAGCAAATCTATAAATATGAATTAAATATCGTAAAAAAAATTGAGATTTATTTCATGATTTATTTATAAATAACGTACACATAAATTATAAACATATATAAGCATATTTTTATTTATTTATTCATTTAGTTTAATTTGTAACAAATAAATATAAAATATTAAGTTTGTTTTACAAATTACTTAAAATATTAAAATAGTATATTTAAAAATGAGAAATGGTTTTTCTAATTATTTTTACACAAAAAACAAGCTTTACTTGAAGCAGTCAGATATTTCCGATGATAAAAATACACTAACAGACCTTAAATTATTATACATAATTAAGTTTAAATATCCTCAGTATAATTATATATATATATATACTATGCACATATATGTATATATATATATATATATATATATATATATGTATATATATATATATATATATATGGATAGATAGATACATATACACATGCATGTACTTGTATTAGCTACAATCTGATGAATTTAAATAAATTGAGAAATACATTCTAGTAAGCAAGATTAACTTTAGTTTGAAAGATATTTTAATACACAATACCTTCTTTATTCTTGTTCATAAAAAGTAGGACATATCATATGAGAAATGTCGTTTTTTCTTGTACTCTTTTCCAAATTATATTAGCTTAATTCAAACAAGTAAATAGTGGTGAAAAATAATGATCAACATAAAAGTCGCCATCACGTCTTCAACATTTAAAATGTAACTTTTTTTTCTCATTGTATAGTTACCAACCACTGATGTAACTGATCTCACCTCCATAATGCAAAATATATTTTTCTTATCACGTAACTTATTTAATTAACGATATCGAGATGTAAGTTTTTCAGAGATCCAGAGAAGTAAGTTTTCATATCTTGCGTGATTTAAAGTTTTAGAATCGAAATGTATCTAAGCACGAAACCTGCTGTAAATTATTTTTCGATGTTTCGATACATTTATTATTTCCATTTAAATGTTTATTGATAAACATTTTAATTTTCAGTTAAAGTTAATCTGCATTATATCATTGTAGATTAAAACCTGTGAATGGAATTATGTTAAAATTTAAAACTATTTTTATACAGTATTGTTATTTTACTTATTTTTAGCTTATTTATTTAGTATTTATTTTATATTACTTAGTTCAGCAAATTATTATTAAAATATTGGTATTCAATTATTGTTGGCAAAAGCGATATAGTTTAATGGCTTTCTCAGATTATGCATCATATTTCTATTTAAAAATCCATAGTATAAATTAAATTAAACTATTCAGATTATAGGATTTTATCTATATTATCACATACATTAAAACAGTTTTAAGATTTTCTAGTTCAAATAACGAGTAAAAGAACATTTTAAAGAAAATTTTGTAATTTAACTTAATTTTATTATTTATTAAATTAACACAAATTTTAATGATATTATTTATAAATTTATCTTAATAAGTTTCATTATAAAGCAAGAATTTAAAGGAAAATAAAAATTAATTCAATCATTTTGTATCAATTTTCTCTGAAACAGCAAGATTTATTTTTTAAGTAAGTAAGATGTATTTCATTCTAATAAAAAACTTATTTTTGAAATTCATATATGGATGTATTAATCATTATTTCACGTTAGCAATATTCACTAACCTAATTATGATTATCTTAATTAGGTTAATGAATATTAAATTCGCAAACTTTAATCTTCCGATATTATTTGTTCAGTTAAAAGGAAAAATAAAGTAGATCAAAATTAATAAAGAATTGCAAAAATTTTCTACTTTATTAACTTTATTCAGATGATCTAAATCTAAATTAAATTACAATTTTTACATTGGCTTTCATATTTGTAGTAAAAAATGTTTAAATAGTATTTAATTTGAAATGCATTTTTTTTAAATTGGTTATAAATAAGCTTGAGCTCTAAGAAATAAAAATAATAAGAATATTAATTCAATAGTTTTTCTATGATAAATAAAAAACTTAAATAAAATATCAGGTGGCATTATCATATGCATCTTAATCTACATACTTTCAAAAAAGTTTCTGAAAAGTTTAATTTCTGTTAAACACAATTAAATATTTAAATATGTTAAAATATTGTTAAAATACATTAATGATTGTTAAAATACAGAAATGGGATTGAGACGGTGATCAGTGCCTCCAAAAAAATCTCTATTGTTTTGGGAATCTACTCTAATCTATAAATCAAATTGAATTAACTTTCTAGAAGAATACTATTGTAGAAATTACATTAAACTACAAACAACTAAAGTGCAGGCTAAACAGGCACGATTAACCGAGCATATGTAGGATAATAAAACGAATGTAATCATTTGGTATGAAAATTAAGTAATAAATTATAAACTGTCAGAATTAATTTCATAAAAAAGATAGAATGCAATATTCAACTGCAGCCATTTATAATGCAATATCTTATCATATAGTGTAAATAATATCATACCTAATATGGTCTAATATAATATCATACCTTATAAGGTTTTAAAATACTGCTTAAGTTTTAGATTAAAAGGAAATCTTAAAATTTAAATGAGAAATTGCAAGTTTTTCATTAAAGTCAGTTTACTATTTTAAAACTGGTGGATTTAGATTTAAATCTCACAATATTATGTGTTACCTCAATATCTAAATATTGGTACGATGCTTTAGGCACCTTGATCTATTTAATATTTCGCATGTTAGAGAATACAAATTATCCCCAGTAACTTTCAGATACATATCACAATGTTTACCACCAACAGAGTAACATTAAAATGCAGATAAATTACCATAATATCATAAACAGGAATACAAAGTTGGCCTGTAATCATTTGAGGCATGCAAAAATTTAAATTCACATGAGAATATTGTAAGTTGGTTGGTCTTTGTAATGGTGAAGATACGATTACTATTTTCAATCAGATGGATTTAAAATTAAACCTCAGAATTTCTGCATACCAATTCAATTTGTAAATATTGATATGGTTTTCTTTTAAAAACACGTTATTTGTATTGTATTTCTGAATACATTGTCAGTGAAAATTAGTGCTTTATTATTTTCTGAAGTATATTTCCATGAATATTGCCAATGCACAATTGGGGGGGAAACTATGGAAAATTCAAATTAAACAAAATCTTTTCCATTTACGCATAATAAGACACATTAACATGCATTTTAATATCATTCTCTGTTGGGTATTTTAATTATACGTGTAACAGGAAAACACATTCTATTCATTATATTGGTGTGATTGCAAAAAGAAAAGTAAAATAAAAACTTAAAATTGTTAGCTGGAAATAATTGTCCTATAGAATATCTTGCTCGTAAAATTGAAATTTATTGATGGAACCTCCAAAGTCTTAATACCTAGACTTTAAGACAAACATAACTGAAATTTTAAAAAAATACAATTTACAAATCAGTTCAAAAAAAATGTTACATGTCTGAAAACTTTTAAGATTCAGAATTTCACTTTTTAATTTCATAATTTCCTATATATATATATATATATATATATATATATATATATATATATATATATATATATATATATATATATATATATATATATATATATATATATATATATATATATATATATATATATATATATATATATATATATATATATATATATATATATATATATATATATATATATATATATATATATATATACGTAATATATAATGTAGTAGTAAAATTATATGGGGCACTGTAACATGAACCTCCGTATTAAAACATTGATTTGGAAAATTTTTGTTCAAGGTATGTTCGTTTGATTTCATAAATGGAGTCTAGTTCAGATTATTTGTATTGTGGACTCACGAAGTGTTACTTTGTTGAAGTTTTTACAATTATTTTTCAAAGAAATAAGCTGTGTCTTTAAAATGAATTTTAATTTTTATCACAATTGTTACTGAGTTTATTGAGTTTAATAAATAAAATTTCTGGAGAAAAACATTAAGAAATGTAAATTTGTATCCATTATATCCGTAGCGTAGTAAGAATTTTTTATTTCCATATACTGTTACAATAAATTATGTAAAATGCATTGTAAAATAATAATGTTATATTTTGCATGCAAGTCTGTTCTAAAGATTCATTAATTATATTGCTTAACATAATATATTTTATTAAAAAATTCCAATTATTTTACTAAAAATAAAAATTATAATAATGAATAAAAGTTGGAAGAAAATTATATACTTTCTTGTATTTCAATGAAATTTCTATTCCTGGGAAAAGGTAATTATACAAAAACAATTTTTAATATTTTTTTGGTCAAAATTATTCATAATTTGAATAGTTTAAAGAATACTTAAGTTTTCAACATAATTCATTTTAATTTTTTCTAGCTTAAAGAAATTGCAGATTAAGTAGAAACATGCCACTAACGTTTTAGAACAATACTAATATAAAAAAAATGCGATCATTCACAGTAAAGTATAATACTAGCCTAAATAAGAGTTATTTTATCTAGCACACAAGCCCATTTATTTCATACCTTTAGTTGCCTTAAGGTGTAAAATAATTTGGTTAGAACATTATGTATACTCATTAAGGGTAAAAATGCAACGAATTCTTGCTCAAATAATTTCAATAGTTTTCTTGAATGATTCAATATTAGTTTAAATTTAAGATAACAGCTTAGGATTTTTAAATATTTCGGAGTTGCACTTAATTTAAATTAATTTTTTTTTTTTTTTTTTTTTTTTTTTTTTTTTTTTTTGTAGAAGAGAGCAGTGAATTGAAACAAATTAACGTTAAACAATTTTAAACTCAGATAAATATTTGTATGCGTGCCATTATTTTATATAAATTTTATATAGCGCTTTTAACATACAGCTTTAAATTTTAAATGAATTCAAAACATTTTAAATTTCAAAAGAATTATTCTGAGCAACATCAATTGCATAAAATTAAAATCAGAAAATATTTTTTAAGTTATATATTTATTAAGCTCTAGATAATAAATTGTAACTATATTGATAAAAAAGCCAAGTAACGTTAATATTGTAAGTGATTTTTTAAAATATAATATTATTATTATAAAAACAGGAAGGGCTTATTTATACACTATCTTAGGCAAAAAGTACATATTGAAAGATATAGAACCAGTTTGTATAGTTTTAATATTTTATGTTACTCTTCGAACTAAGTATTTCCTAGTTCACATTCAAAATTATTATATTCACCTTCTATGTTTTAACAAACGATATGTACAATATGTGGTTGAGATACAATAAAAAAACTGATGAAAAAAAGATATTGCCACAGAAACAGAATATAAATAATATTTCTTGACATATCTGCGTTTATCTTGACTTTTTCCTTGTGTTCCATAAGATGAATTATCCACACTTTACTTTTCATTCTTCTCAGTTACCGATAACGATGAAAATAGTAATTATCATAATCATAAAGCTTGCACAAACGATTTTGATCTGTTATGCCAGTGATTGGACACAAAGGCCTACATCCGGGTAATAATTGTTTCCCCTTTAAAAAATCGGAAATAAGTGCAGTACAGTTGTATCCATTAATAGTTTTCACTCATTTGATTCCAAAAAGCAATTTCATATTGTTGTTTTTTGGATCGCTGGTATAAATAATCTGAGTTGTCTTTTGACTGCTTTCATTTCTTTCGGAAAAAGTTCAAGGAAAGTTACACATTAAACTGATTCTCTATTTATTTTATCCTTGAGTATTAATTTTTTTATTGAATTTCCAGTGGCACTGAAAAAAATTGTTAAATGTGGCACTGAAAAAATCGCTAATCTTTACGAACTCCCGTGATATATGAATAAAAAAAGGGAGGGGTTAATTTTTTCAATTAAATTGCTCAGTAATTTGAAATCTTAATCTAAATGGTCATTTTATACAACTTGTTTCAATTCGAAAGTAATCTACGTGTCAATCAAGCGTATAGTTTATGAGCAAATGACTTTGTTATATCATTAGAAATAAGCATTTCTTTACAAAAAATAGTAGCGCAATATGAAAAATTTAATTTAATATTGCAATTTTATAATTGTCATAAATAAACTGTAAAATTAAGCATGAAAAATTCAGTTTTTAAATTTTAACTACTAATAAAAATATTAAATTTCTATAATAAATATGTAAATTTACGTATAAGAAATCATTGAGAAAAATATACCTGAAATTTTTGTTTACCAATATTTACTAACACTTGTTTGCAACATACTATCAATGAATAATCTTGTTATTCACTAATTCAAAGAATACAAAAGATTATTTCTTTAGGCAAAATATTTTGGCTTTAAAAGAAATTTTGATATCAGTGGAAGTGATTTAAAGTTTCAAAGTTTTCTTTATTAAATCTAATTTTAAAAATGTTTTTCCTATGTTTAATATTATTCATTATTTTATGTTTAAAATTATTATCTAAAAATATCTTAAAAATGAGTAATCAATCTTTAAATAATTTTTTCTTTTTTGTGTACATTAATATGCATTATTATCATTAAGCAATTTTCCCAAAACTTCCATTCTTTCCTTTCACAATGGATGATAAAAATCACATTTCTAATATATTTCTTATGCGACTCTTTCATACTTTAAACTTCCTAGAAAATTGTTTTGAAAAATTTTGAGTTCCTAAATTTTTACTTAAATTCTTAATGTAGTAGATATATTAACTGTTTCAATTTTTCATGTATAACATTTTTATACCTGTGTTTACAATCGTGACAAATAGGAACATGTAAATTCTGAAGTTATAAATAAATCTCACAATTCATTCCATAAAAGTGGTGAAAGTATATCATCAAATGAAAAGTCTTAATTTTTTATTGAAATTATTTTGATCAAATAGTATTTCTTTCAATGGTTCAAATCGATTATATGATATGACATATATTCATGTATTTTACATATAAGCTTCAAAATAAATCAATAAAATCATAAAATATATAAAAGGATTCCCATAAAATAAGAAAATAAACTTAAATTAATACTTCTGATGAACTAAATCACTCTGTTGCTTCCGATAATTCTAATGTAAAATTTTAGAAAGAAATTTAGGAATACGTTTGTAAATTTCATCCAAAAAAAATTATAAAAATTTTATAATTTTCCAAAATGTTTTAATTTATAATGCATTGGAAATATTAAATAAAATAGTTTTTTGACTATTTTGGCAAAAAAGAAAAAATATATATTTTTAATATTTCTTATATATGTGTATAAGGAGATACACGCACACACACACACACGCACACACACACATATATATATATATATATATATATATATATAATATATATATATATAAAGCAAGGATAAAAATATCATAAGCATAAATTGAAAAAATACAAGAATATATATAAATAAATCATATGTTTAGTAATTCAGTGTGAAAGCAGCCTTAATAGAATCCGGAAAATATAATTAACAGTAAATTTTATTATTTACGATAATATATATATATATATATATATATATATTTCTTATTTATATAATATATATAAATTATAATTTAGTTAAATTCATACGTATTATTTGGAACAAACAATGTCTTCATGTACCCTATGAACAAAACTATTAAGAATATAACTAGAAATATTTATCTGGTACTAATATTTTAGTAAACCTTTAATTTTTGAATTTTTAATTTCTGTACAAAACATTTATATGATGTTCTTGCAAATTTAAAAACTTTTATTTTTAATTTACATCATCAATAAATTTCTTGATTCAAAAAATTAATAAATTATGTCCTTTAAAATATTGACAGTATTTTTTGAAAATTAATTCAATTATTTACATAAAAATTATAATTTTAATAAATGCACATTTGCTTATAACATTCAACTCGATAAAAAATCAAAAAGTGTAAAATAATTGCAAAGGTGCCTCATGCGGGTTACAGTATGCAAACCATTTTATTCTCAAAATTAGATCTTTGTTTTTTTATATGTAAAAATTCAATGAAAATATACATATTAAATATTATGTGATTACATTCCTTATCACTCATTTACCTCTATGTATCATTTTAGTAAAGAGGCTCTTTAGAATTTTTGCCGAAATGCCTAGCAAAAGATAAAAAAAGCTTCCATATTAATGATAATTTTGTAATTTTTACAGTATATAACTTTAATAAATATGTTTTATCAGTTATATTTTTGAATTTCTAACAAAGTTTCTTAACTTAAAACTTAATTTAAAAATTTGCTTGAAATCTCATGCAAATTTTTTATTCAGCAAATATTTTATTTAAAAATTTGCTTGAAATCTCATGCAAATTTTTAAATTAAGGTTTGTATTTCTATCGTTTTATATTTTGAGTGAACATGCTTTTAATTATAAAAAGGAGACTAATGTTTCATTCTTTCATGAAAACAATTATCATGACTGAATTATGGTGAATATATTTTAGTAAGAGCTATTTTTAAACTTTTTACTAAAAAGAAATTCATTCTGAGAAATTAATAATTTTCGAAACAAAAACTATCATATAGTTAGTAATTTTAACTTCTCCAATTTAAAAACTTAACAGATATATTTGTACCTGATGCTTTCATAGCAAATTGTATCAAGAGTAAATAATCTCGCGCAAACGTTATTCTATTTTTTATCATCCTGAAAATCAAGAAAAAGCACATTTTCTACACTGGCTTAAAACTGTGCCAAGGTTTATGAAGAAAAATGAAAAACATTCACATTTCAGTATCACTAAAAAATTTCACTGCCGACTTCGTAGCAAAATCACTCCGACATCTCTCATCAAAACTCCACCAATGAGAATTCATTTCTGGCACTTTCAATTGAAAAGAGGAAGCGATTTTGCCGAATCTAGGCCAATGATGATTACCCCGATACATGCGATTGTCGAAGACGTGAAGATTAACCATCGCGTCAATGATCTGGAATGCAAACAGTCCGAAACAAAACTTTTCCTGAGCTTATGTAATCGGTTTCACCGAGAATGACAAAAATACAAATGACAACTGTAATTTCACTTCGAACGATGCCCATTGGCCTGACATAGTTCATGTTGAAGGAACGTCGAAGAGAACGTCGAATATAACCATTTGAATAAAGTCCTCTTCATTGTTCTATCGCTACGAAAACTTATAAATTAAGTTAAGGTATCTGGCAATGAGAACAGACCTGGCTGGAATTTAAATATTAGAATATAAGCGGTTGACTGAGACTGGATTCTATCGATGTTAATGATTTTGTTTTTCTGAACTTGAATGGATTTGTTTGAAAAAGTTTGAGGTTTTATGTTCAAGCATTGATCTCTGTTCTAGTTTATGGACAAATACTTTCTGTGAAAAATATTAAATTATTATTTTAAGGTTTAATTTTTTATATTTTTAATTATGCAATATCCTGATTAATGTTTTGGTGTATAGGTTTAACTTTAATTCACAGAAAATGTACATTATTAAATCAGATAACATTTTATTTTAATGTGAATGTTTGGTAACTTAATTTTTTTTTTTAATTTCCTTATTAAATTGTCGATGGTTTCATTACTGGTATTAAACTTTTAATTATGTATCTAAACATGAAGAAAATCTATTTTTATTAGATATTTATTTAAATAAATATTCGAAAATGAAAATTTTTCCTTTGTAAAACGTTTAACATAAGCTAACACAACTAATTATAGTTTATTTTAATCAAAACTTTAATGCTATAAGCATTTTGTAATCCAAAATATTCTATTAATTTCTCGATTTTTTAAAACAACTTTAATACAATCTTTGCACCATTTTAACTTACATATATTTCATATCTTTTACGAAATATTTGCTAATAAATAATTTTAATTCATAACTGAATATTTCAATTCATTTCTGAAAAATATTTCCTTTTGTAAATGAGAAAGTTTAACAAATATTTCAACTGCAAAATATATCATTAAAAGTTTACTATTTATGCAATAAATAATGGTTATATATATAAATATATATGTATATATATATATATATATATATATATATATATATATATATATATATATATACATATATATATATATATATATATATATATATATATATATATATATATATATATATATATATATATATATATATATATATAAATATATATGTATATATATATATATATCTTGCAATTGCAATCGCTAACAGAAGCACTTTGGTTAAGCAAGCCATTAAAAAGTTTAACTATCAACTACTTTACTTATTTTAATAAAATCTGTCTAATTTTGGTAAATATTTTGTATGTTAAATACGAAGCTTAATACATTTATTTTAGTTATTAAATATTTCATAGAAATGCTTTAATTTTCTACGACAATAAAGGAATTAGATGCCCTTTTATTCAATTAAGCATCCATTTCAAAATCAGGGATTAAATATTAATTGCGACCGCCCCGTCTAGTTGTCAGAGTGCCTGACTGCGGATAGGGAGGTCCTGGGTTCGAATCTCGGTTCGGACATGGATGTACTTTATCTCTCCCTATCTATCCTGTCTTTGTCCTTTCTGTGTATGAATCAGGTGTGAATGGTTGCCTACCCTATAAACGAGTCCTTATGGCATGTGTGTATTGAAGCAGTCGGACTCCACACCAAATATGGTTCAGTATGGAAAAGTGGGACAGCGCACCCCATATTGTCAGCCTAAGCTGGCACAAGACAAATAAATTTTAAATGCAAATTATGTGATTCACTCTTTGTACAAAAGTATCTGAACACCCAATGGTATGGACGTCAAGCATCCTGAAGCACATTTCAACATGGTGTTGGTCCCCATTTTATGTGAATGGCAGCCAGCACACGTCTGGTAAGACTTTCCACGAGTTTTTTTATTGGTGGCCATCGGAATTGATTTCCAGGCTATCATCTTGTCTAAAGTGAGATCTTGCAGTGAGGATGGTCGATTTGGCTAGTTGCGTAATCTGATCTCTAATTCATCCCAAAGGTAATCTATGCAATTTTAGTACTCTGAGAAGGGCAGTCCAATTTCGGTACACCTGTTTCGAAAAACTACGTTGTTGCTTTGATGTGTGAAGGAAGCAGTTATCCTGCTGAAACGGGCCTTCCACGAAATATTACCATAGAGTTTGGAGTACAGTACTGTGCAGAAGGTCCATATCTGTCTCAGAGTTCATGTTTCCAATCACAGGAACTAATCACAGAGCAAATTATGACAAACACAGCTGAAGTTAACCTTAAAGTTAACTCATTGAAGAATGTAATCGCAGCTTAGATAAAAGTTGATAGGTTAAAACAATAACTTCTTTTATTAATTAAACATTAGAACAATCCGCGATTAATCGGTGTTACACAAATATTGTTACAATTGGAATAGAAGGCACTCCTTTGAATGCTGAGGAGAAAAATCGCAACTAACAAAAAATTCACAAACTTCAGCTGATTATTTATATTTATACTTAACCGATTACAATTAATATTCTCTACTTTCCCGTTGCCGAATAAGCGCGCATACCATACCCACATTATTAAAATGTATCTGAATATTTTTGGCCATATAAAGTTATTTTCATACTAGGAAACGAAATGACAATTTATGAAATATTTCCATTATTAATCCAATTAATAATAAGGATGCATTTGATGATTATGATGACACATTTAATAAATGCAAACAGTTTTATTCTTTTGACAAGATAATCATTATTTTTTAATTAAATGTAAACTTTCTATATTTATTGTAAAGCATGTAATTATAAATGGCTCTGATTTTGAAATTACAGCAATAAAGTTAGATTAAGTAAACAATTTAACAATATAGTAAACTTTATTGTTTACCAAATAATAAAAAATTGAGATGACAGTTGAAAAATAAATTACTAAAGAATATTGCGAGATGCGTTATTTACATTTTTACTAGATTGTTGCTGTGTTTAAAAGGATTACGTTAAGTTCACCCTGTGGCGTTCACTCGACGAATAAGAAGCTCATGCGTGATGTTAAAAAAACTGAGTTTTGTGCTTATCACTAAATTTGTTAATGATTGTTAGTGATTTTTATACTTGAGTAAAAATAATTTATACCGTCTTCTCACCAAATTTGTCTAAAATAAGCTGAATTATAATTCTGTATTCTGCATAATAATTATCTAACTATATAATTTGGAGTTTAAATTTTAATTTCTCAAATGTATGATATGAATATTCAAATTTTGAAACCTGTTTTTAAATTTAATTTAATTTATTTTGTTTTTTAAAAAATAATAGAATTGAAAAATTACAATATTGGCTTTATATATATTTTAAGTTACTTTTATTCTACGAAATGCATACGCGTGTGAGTCAAATTCCGAATGTTTCAATTGAACTAAAATTTTATAATTATATAAAATAATAAAATACTTCTGTAGTTTTGAATAGTTCTATTTATAATTTAGAAACGCATGTTTTTCTATATTAATAATACATGTGTAAGGATTCTCTTCACTTCTTGAAAAAATTAAACTGGGTAATTTGGTTTTCTAGCTTCATTTTTTAATGGACAAACATAGAATAAGCTAACAAATAATAAAATAGCAGTTTTAAAATAAAACCATAAGCACATTTTTTTTCACTCATATGATTCTTTTTAGCATTTGATTTCACTCACATTAATCCTCCTGCTGTTTCATCGATTAATAATCCAATTTATTTTAGCCAGAAATTAATGACTTAGTAAAATCATGATGCATTTGATATGTTTTTAGTTAGCATTGCCAAATAAGGCCAAGGAAAATTAAAATGACTATCATTTTAAATATTATTTTGTTCACATTTTGTTAACTTGGTGATTTTATTATCCTTGGTGTTTGGGAGAACGGTAAATTAAAAAATATAAGGAAATTTACTATGGGATATTTTACTAATGCGCACATAAGGAACCATATCGTCAATAAATTGATGTAGGCATCAATTTATTAACAATATGGTTAATATATTAAAAAAAAGAGGGATCAACTAAAATTTTATATTAAAATATTACAAAGTATATGTAATTTGTTTTTTCTTTACAACAACGTGATTTTTTGTTAGCAATTTTATTTCATCAAAAAATCCCTTTCTGTTTTTTTTTTTTTTTTTTTTTAATTGAATAAAATTGTAATATTTTGATTTTTTTATTTATTTGAATCCGAATATTACAGAATTAAAATGTAATTGCGAAAAAATATGAAATTTCGTCAAAAAAGTTGTTAAAAAATATTTGTTTTCTAAAATAAATTTAGCGATTGCTAAAAAACTATTGTCATTCCCTAATGAACACAAAAAAGACGGAAAAAATAACTATGAATTTAAGAAAAATAGGTTTGTTCAAATCAAAATCTAACAGAACAAACCAACATGGATATGTGTGTGTCTTAATGTCATAATGTCAATTATTAGTGATTCATTAATACGTTTTAAACTTTATGCAGAAATCATAAAATTTGTAATGTAAAAAGACTATGCAATGAAGATTGAATTCTTAGGAAATCACTATTGATATTATGTTTCCATTGTTAAATTAATTAAAAACATGACTTTATAACCATTAGCAAATGCTGTCATTAATGATGGACTGTATGAAACAATCAAGAATGGTCTGTCTTGGTGTCATGATGTCAATCGTCGCTGATGGCCGCAACTAAGAGACATCATTTATTTTGTACAATGGATTCGACTGTTCTTGTTGAGTGGCGGAAAGAACACTGCCCTAAATCCGTGCAAAGTGATGTAATTGCACATATATTGGTTACATTGCAAAGCAATTCTTTTGACTTCCATTTGCTTGTTCCAGGTAGGCCAAGGAGTGCTTACTTCACTCTATTTTCATTGATTCAATTGAAATAAATATGCAAATGCATGATCATTGTCACGCATTTTTAAGAAAATTTTAAATATTTAAGAGTTATGAAATATGTGAAATAAGGACTTAAATTAAGGAGAAAGTTTTACAGCTATAATCACACGGCGATTTGCGAAAATTTCTTTAAATTTAATCTTATTTTTTATTTCTGTTTTATTTTGTTACGTTCAACAGTTTATGAGTGAAAAATCATTGTTAGTGATTGTAATAAACACCGCATACTGTCCTAAGAGAGAATGTTTAGTAGACAGTAGCACATTTACATTTTTATAAAGCAGAAAATCTAATAAACTTCTAAATATCGTATTACTCCAAAAATATAACCGCGGTAGCCTGGCTGGTTAGGGCGTCGTTCTCATTATCGGAAAGTAGTGAGTTCGAATCCCGGCTTAACCGAAGATCAGTCGTGTTCACTAACCGGAGTTGAGACACCTTAAAATTGGGAGATGCTGCAATGTCCTCCAGGTGAAGTGATAACTCTGGGGGTAGCTGGCCAAGTATTGGGAGTCTTCTGCTTGGTTCCTGCTTCAAAATCACGAAGACTCCACCCGTCTTCTTCTGGCCAACTGGTAGAGCCCAACTCATGGCTAGGAACAGGGAAGCATGCTGAAGCAAAACAACAACTCCGACAAACGTATAGAAGGAAAGCGAAGTATAGCATGCACCTTTCATTGTTCAGCAGTGGATGGAATCTAACCTGATATATATACATTCCACTCAAAAGAACGCAATGAAGCTCTTTGGAGTCAATAATCTATGATTTCCATATTTAATAATTATGTTTTTTATCATTACTCTTTATGTTTTATAATAAATATTTATTTAAATTTGTCGAAACATATAAATCATTTTGATGATTGAATAAATTTCTTCTTCATAAAGATGTATTGCTTTCGATTCCACAATCTGCTTACACGTTCCTAATTATTATAGAAAAGGATTTAACATCATGAAATAAATAGCTTTGAGTATTTAAGCTATTTTTGATACTACCTAAGTATTTTTCTTACGTTGCCTTTAGGAAAGAATATTCTTTTCCATGAAGATAACAGTAAGTATTTCAGTTTTAATTTGCAGAAAACTTTGAAGATTTCAGAGATAAAAATTATTTTTGGGGAAACTAAATAGAACAGAAAATCATTCACTATCCCACGTTGTCCAAATGCATTCTAAACTTTTGATTGTAGAGTGCAAAATTAATAATTATCTATGTGAATGTCCGGTAAGTGGTGAACGTTGTAGAAATAAGAAAGAGATATACAGTAACTTTAGTATTCATTGCACAAAATTAGCTTATAAATCTTTATGATTTTTTACTTCTTAGAGGATAACTCAAGAGAATTGTACATTAAATCATTTTACACAATTCAACGTGAATAAATATTGGAAAATATTTTTCTCCTTTAATGATCTACTGTATGTAGTGAACAAGCTTTTCATTTAAATTATAATAAGGTATAATTCAATTGAACTGACTAATCTATAAAAGCAATGATAATTTGATTTCCCTCTTATGCACCAAAATTTAATTTTTATTTATTTATTTATTTATTTTTTTGAATCTATTTCATTTCCATTTTTTTTCGCAATCTCTTTTTTTCCTTTTTTACTTCATGGCTCGAAAATTTGGATCAACATTTTAATTTGAGAATAGTAAGCTCTTCAAATAGTGAATGATAAAGTGCTTAGATGTACAGCTGATTTCTTAAGGAAACTCAAATGTAAATTTTTCTCACCTGATTTTACTTTCGACGTACAGCTTATAACTCATATAATATATAGCTTCATATGCAAATATCATAACGTAATTTTTTGAGTATTATCATGGTTTGGAGTAATCTTATGAAAACGATTATCCATGTGCAATGTACTTCTAACTTTGTTCTTACAATGATATTGCAGAAAAAGTAATATATAAGTCGATTTGACATGACGGTTTTGTTATCACTGTAACTGAAAAATATCGAAAACATTTATTTTATAAACTGATTGAAGATGAATTACTCATCCATGAACTTTGGCTAGCTAAAATTTCCTTTCATCTATTTTCGAAAGGGACTTCAGATGCAGTATGAATAAAATCCTTAAATGAATGTGATCGTAAGGAAAGAAAATAAAAGAGTGAAACGAATGGCTAATGAGTGAAATATTTTTTAAAGTATATAATAATAAAATGTTTTATTTTTCTTATGCTTTGCTACAATAAAAAAGTTGTATATATATGAGTTATATTCGAAAATTTTTCCCGAACTGCGCACTTTTTTATGAAAATTAGGCAAGTAAATTTTATTGTTCATAAATCGTTTTTTATTCGAAACTTTGTGTGTTCAGGAATATAAATTAGATTATACTTAAAATATTATTTTCTACGTTGCATCTTCTTACGCTAGTATCTAGTTTATACTTATCTAGTATCATCTACTTATTCATACTTATCTAGTATGTCCATCAGTTGACGATCTTTTGGTTTTTGAATATTTATATCTTATTGAGTCAAATTTTATAAAATGTTGAGACCAAGAAGTGTATAAAGAATTTATTTATATATCAGTGCTTGTAAACCACGAAGCTAAGTTTCTTTCTAAGATTTAAACTTTCATTTCTAAATTTATACAGCTAAAATCACCAGTGTTACATATTATTTATGACTACAATGGTAAAAGAATTGAAATTAATTTTAAATTTCCTTATTTTGTTGAAATTTAAAAATGCCATGCGTTTATGAAGTAGAATAATAATATTGCTATATTTTCATTTACGTATATTTAAGCATTTGGAATGTCGCATTTATCTATTTATTTTTCATAAATTAAATATAAACAGTGCAATAGGGATATGCAAAAATTTTTATAAATCATTGTAGTTTTTTAGTCAAAAATTGTATCCCAAAACTATAAAATCAAAACATATGGCAACGCTTTTTTATTCTTAAAACTATTAAACATCAATTTAAATAAAATATTAAAATCATAAATGAAATTTGGTTTTATATATTGTCTGATAGCAACATAAGCAATAAGAATAATTTAAGGTTTGTGATTCCTTAAAAAAAATTAAACTAACGAAATGTTTATACATATTTTTCACTTTGTTTTAATAAATTTTCAGAATGAGATTTTTTCTCTTTTAACAAATTTTTTCTGTTCTGTAAGCAAGTTTGAATCTTCTCAGAAATGAGTTTTAGTGAAACAATCTTACCTCAAATAAAGAAAACATTTATTGATGTAAAATTTTATTTTTCTTTATTTAATACTTTTCATCTTAGAAAATTATTAGCATGGAACACTTTTCATTTTCTTGTGAGGTTCAGATTCAGAACAAAAAATTCATCAGTACACTTTCGTACCCATTGAATCCCTTCATTGTCTGGAAGAGCCATCAATATCCTCCTTCCCATGTGATCTAATTCTTCGGTTTAACTGTAATTGTAATCATCGTTTCGGCGTCGAAGTACAGCATATGCGAATATGAATAAAAGTATTGGGAGTGCTGGATAAAAAAGAACAATGGGAGAAGTAAAATTGATAGGTGGGCAAGGTTTCCTTGTCGAAAAGAAAATGGGTGACTGAGAAACGGAGTGCCCTTTCCTGAACTTTGAATCACAATGGGTAATTAGTATTCTTCTCCTCTTAAAGGGTTATGCAGTTCCAATGAAGTTAACAGCTAAAATAAATATTATTCATAACAAAATGGCGTTGCAGCTCACCAAAATATATTATTACATGAATGATAATATTATATTATATTTTAGAGAAGATTAATGTATTTACGAATAAAGTTTCTTATTTCAATAATAATATCATGAATTAGGCAAAGCCAATTTTTTTTACATTTCTTTAAATTATTGTAATTTAAAACAATATTTTAAAAAATGAAAATAGCTAATAGCTAAATGCATGTTAATTTTCTGCAAAATTATAAAGACTACTAAATTTAAATATGGATATTTACAAATATTTTTTTATTTCATCATTGTATTTAGTAAGCTGAACGGTGTCATAATTTATATTTTGATTATACAATTAAAATATTCCAAACATATTAAGTAATTTAAATTTGAGTAATATAAATAAATTATTTAAACCTTTCAGAGATAAAATTTAGTGAACTGTTTAAAGCTCTTGATAAAATAAATTGATTTTCAATTAATTAATTTACAAAGTGATTATTAATGAGATATATCTAAAATATGTGATAAAGAATTACAAATTGAAATTAAAAGATGGTGGACATTACTTGTTGAAAATGCTCAGCAAACATGATGCACAATTACATGAGGGAAACAGTTAAGGAACAAGAAAGTGAAAGACATTTGCAAGCAGAAATGATTGGAAATATTTCTTTCATTATTATAACCATAAATTATAAAGAAAATCCATATTAAATTTCTAAAGTAGACCCAATTCCGTTTTGATTCCAAAAAAACCAACTTTATATCCTTAATATTTCAAAAATTTCTCAAATGTTTTCAGAATCTTTCAAAAATAATGTAGTTTTATATAAAGTATTTAAAAAATAACCATAAAATTTAAACCCATGTTCAGTGACTAAATAACATAGGTGAGTAATCAAAATATTGCTAGATTAAGTAGGAGAAAATGTACAATCATGTTCTCCCCCCCCCTCTCTCTCTCTCTCTGTCCCTTCTGAGTACGTGACATCTTTTAATTGCCATATGGAATGAATTCCTTCAAAATCTTTAAGTGTCTTGCAAATGTTACTCTCGTTAGAAATTATTACAATAAAGCTACTTGGATAATGAATACATGGTCAAAGCTATATATGAGGACAATTTTATGAAATTTTATGTAATTAGATTAAGAAATAATTATTTTTATTTGTGTATTAGTTGACAATCTTCAAAGGAAATTGGGCACATAATAATCTCATGAATTAATACACTACAGCTTATAACTTCTCTGTTAGTTTCCATAATAATTACCTGGTTTATGCATATAATTAAAATGCTTAAAATAGTTAACTCTTTGTAAACTAAAAATGTGCTAAACAATTGTATACAGTTCCATACAACTCAATAATATATGTACAAGTGTGATTCTAGATTAATATATTAAATAAATGTATGGTTATATTTTTAAAATTATTTTTATACAGCTAAATAAATATGTTTATGAAATAAGTAGGCAAATAAGACTATTATAAAGAAAGACAATTTTAAATTGGGTTTCTTATGACAAATATATTAATTATAATAATGAGAAAACCGAATACACATCATAAGAGCGTTCATCTGTGAATACATTTGACAAAAGATTGCAAATCAAAAAATTATTAAATAAAATTACTTTTTATAGTAAATATGCATGCTCAAGCAAAATTCATAATGAATGTTGTTCATCAGAGCAATTAAACTGTATACCCATACATAGCAGTGCAGGCGAGCCCAGTACGATACCTTAAGATTAGCTGGCTTAGATTAATCTCCTATTACTCAGAACCTTATCATTTTGGCCATGGCCTTTCGACTAAATCACACCTGAGCTGGCACTCTCCCCTACACCTCCACACGAAAGGGTCGTGGGAGTTACAGATGGACAGATCTCTAACCAAGGAGCTCCAGTAACCCAGGGAGAGAGAGAGTACGTGGTCACCGATCAAACCATTGTCCGAGCAAATGATGCTTCATTATTCTGATCTTAATATTAAGTGGCGTGAAACTACTGGAACTCAATTAAACTATACAGTGGTCATCTTAATTATTAGTGTTTATTAGTGCATTATCATTAGAGCTCTCTTTTTCTAACATTTCTTCAAAATTTATTGATATTAAGATTACACTGCCACCTGCGGTGACAAGAAACCATACCAATGAAATATTGTCACTTAAAAACAATGGCATGTTGGATATAAAAAGTAAAAAAATGTGTATTGTCTCAAAATATATTCTTCGTCCATGTGATGAGTAAAATTAAACATTTATTATTTTCAAAAATTGGGTGATAATATAATCACGGCATCAAAGGCAACATTATGGAGAAACACAATGTATGAATTATTAAATATGTTTCTGTCTATATGTGTATGTTTTTCTCTTTTTTAAAAATCTATATGAGTAGAAGTGACACCAAAATAAAACTTTTCAAAAAACACTTTTCCTCCTTTGTTTTTGTTGCTAGAGACAACTGTCATATTGAATTTTAAATAAAGATCAATAAAAGTTTCATAGTGATCAGGATTTTCAATGCATAAGGCACATCAAGTACTATACTAATGTTCAAAAAATTCTATTTAGAAGGAATTTAAGTTTCATAATGATTTTTGAATATTTTATTTCTTTTTGAACCAGATTCCCTCCAATTCGAAGGACGTGGTCCAAGCGTTCTTCGAAGTGAATGGTATCTGTTTCGGTCCCAGAAAATATAAGATCTTTTAGCTCTATTAACAAAGCAACTTTTCATGAGCCAAAAACTTCAGAGAACTTATTTTGTTCAATTTTGCTCTATGTTTTGCAATATATCTCCAACCAGTTACTCTTAGGAATTTCTCAATTCAATCCACATCGTCCCTCCATTTTAATCTGTCCATACTTCTTTTTCATGTTCTCAAAGGATTATCAATGAAAAATTCAAATGCTTATGATATGGGGGTCCATTCTGCATATGCGTCCCACAAAACAATTTTACACCACGTGTCATAAAGGCTTAATGCTATGGTAAAAATAACCTAATAGCCTAAAACTGATGCGAATTTATTTTAATACATAGAATGGATACGTGCTGTCAAATAATAGAAAATCTAATGAATGGTAAATACGGGTATTTTATAGTTAAAACTCTCGTAAAGTTGTAACAATGTAAACTAAACAATAACAGCTTTCATTTGCGCATATGCTTTTGTCTCCTTAAATATTTAAGTGACAGCAGGTTTTCTCAAATGTAAAAACAGAAATATACTCACATTCTGTGAAAATGTCTCTCACAAAGAGATGACATGTGAAGAAAGCTCAAATAACATATGCCAGCGTTCAATTACGACACTATACGTAATGTGTTGTTGAATATGAATACATTTTCAAATCAATCCTTAAATTATGAATAAAAAGTTCTTTCTCGTAAAATATATCCGAAGGTTTTGTAAAAGCCCGTAAAATATTTCTGAATTAATTCATCTTGCTGAATGTATTCTTAAAGTGTTAAACATTTTATGAGGAATGAATTTAAAAAAATAAAAAAAATGAACTTCCTTCAAACTTTTAACATTTGGTTAAAATTATACATTTTATTTCGTTTTAACAAATCCGTGACCTCAATATAAAGCACTTTTACTTGTTTGCTTAGACTAATTATACTAAATTTCTGTTATCTTTTAACAGTGGCAGGCATACTCTCAGTTTCTAATGAGCAATTTCAATGAAATGATTTATTTTAAAATTCATATTTTATGAAGTCGTTTCTTATAGCTTTCTGGGCGTAAGAAACAGTATGAAACTAGAAGCCTACATCATTTTGTTCATTATATAGGTAAAAAATTTCATTTAGCCATAAACAATATCTAATTTTGAGATTAAAGAATAAAGTACTACTTGTTGCAATAAAATGTTCTCTCTCGGTTACGTGAAAGTATAATTGGTTGCTTTTTCGCCATAAAAAAGTAACGAATCCCTTATCTTTTACTTCGTAAAAATGATTTAGAGAGCTTTTTCCATACAATTATTTTTATCTATTTGTTTAGAAAGCAAAAATCTTTTGCTTTTAATGTTTGCGTAATTTTTGCTGCTTTATTTTTTACACGCTACGACCTACAAACCTTTCGCTATCTGCACGCAATATTTCCCAGGAAAGCGAAAGTGGAATAAAAATTAAGATTCGCTCTTTATGATCTGTTGTATCGCCAACAAATGCTGTCTAAGGATCCGTAAAGTTAATGATGGCTTAGATCTGTTATCATCTTCGCCAAACATTAGGCATTTCACGAACATCTTGGCTCCTTTTTTTTCGCTCTAGGCGAGTTTTTTTTCGATGAAAGCGTTAAACTGAAACGAAAATGATTGCACACTGTAATTGCTTAGTAATTCTGATTTGCCAATTTCGAAATGCATCTCACAGCAAAGGACTTAATTTCTTACAAATGCATTTATCACCTCCTTAGTGTGAGCAACAAATATTGCTCACGCGAATATAAATAAAATACGAAAATGACTTAAGCGGTGACTTAATTGAGTGATATTAGACTTGTTGCTTCCTTTTTTTTTAACTGAAGTTATAGCATTAAAATGTTTACGAAATTTCGAAACTATTCAATGAAAAAATATAGAGTAATGTAGGAGTTTCTATTTGAAAATGAATAATTGTTGCATAACTGCCCCCAAACAATTTTTTACTACTTTTAGAATTATATCAGACTTTTTTTTCGATTACGATAAGATTTACAAATAAAAAAATTCTTATATACATACAAATCTGGTTCATAAGCAAATGGACAGTATAGTTCATTTATTTTTGTGAGAGTTTAAGCTCTGGTTGTTTGTTTATAAGCCTTATACATAAGGAGATCGATAACATAAAATATTAAACTTTATTAATAAAACCCACATTTGTTTATAAATAAATCTAATACTGAAATTTATAAATTGCAATACACAAACAAATGTCTAACATAAGAGATTTATTTTCGTAAAGGAAACTCATATATAGACAACTGCACACAAAGTGAGTTCATAGAGTTCAGAAGTAATTTTATATAAATTACACATACTAAATATAGATATCATTAATTTTGTCTAAATTATAAGTTGAAGATCTTTAATTTATGGAAAATCTTAATTTTAATAAAATGTAAGTCAGAAATTAATTTAATCGATTATAAACAGTATTAAAGGAACAGATATAAATCAGATAAATTAATAAAACAAGTATGTGAATGAAAATATGTACGCCTAACATTCTGTCTGGAAGCCAATATAAATGCTTATTTGGTATTATATTTAATTTTTACTGTATTAAAAATGATATAGATAAGGAAATTGGGGAGGTGTTTAACGTAGGTTTTGCTGTGCAATTATACCATTTAATTTGAAATAGATCCCCATCGTTAAAATCAAAATATAGTTTGATAAAGAACAGGGTAAGAAAATATTAGAAAAATTAGATATAAATATTTCTTACTACAGAAATATTAGTTATAATTCTATTTCTCATTTGAATATCATGAAGTTAAAGTTCTTGACATTCAGTATTGAAATATTTCCTGTGTGAACTCGTGATTACTGCACCTGTAATAACTCTGCTCATTGATCAATCGCTTGGTTGATTCTCTTTTAGTTAACATCTACCGAGCTGATAAGTCCTTGTTGCGTTTAAACGGATTATAATTATTAATTCAAATTTTTAGGTATTGAACTTGTAAGTAATTACCGAATTATTTTCTTCAGTAATTATTAGACATTCCAACTGTGAGAGTTTGATTTTTGAACCTTCATAAGAGTTTTTGATGTGAATATTTCTCTCTATCCATATGATATCAGATGAAACAAATTCATTGATATGTTTTTATGCAACAACTGTATTATTTTTGCACAAAAAATGTACAGAATCAATAAATAATTTATTCCTAGCACACAGAGAGTTAGAGCACCTACAATAAAAATTTGATTCATTAAGTTCTTATCCTTCTCATTTGATCTTAAATCTACAATTAATCTATTGATATTAAGTAAGAAAAGAAAATTTAAAAAAAATTACAACTCTTATAATGAAAGTTTTGGGAAACCAATAAAATAGTCAAATCATTGAAATTCTTTTAATTGAAATAAGAAATGAAAATTGTATTACATAATTTTTTTTATTTTTAAATACGCGTATCTCATTTTTTATGCCTGAATCTACATGTAAATGAGGATAAGTATTCCATTATATTTTTTTATTCGATATACCGATTGCACGTCTTTTTGTAATTAAAGAATAAAACAAGTGTTTATTGCTTGGACATTTTGAGGACATATTTGACAGTTTAATCTATCATCTATTCCCATGCTTTTTAAAAACCACCATTAGAAACATAATCTGTGAATCATTCAAGAAAAATAAATTTAAATTCCGTGAATCACTCAACCTAAAAACTTTTCCAAATTCCTTTCATAAATACAAATTATAAGCACAAGCATATCACGAGTACGAAGAAATATATGCGGATAACTCTAACATATATTTATTTCATCCTGTACAGTAATATCAAGAAAAAAGTTGTGTAATACCAGAAAAATTCATAATAAACCCCTGAAAACATGTTTATTCTTCATTCGTAATCTTTAATTTGTAGAGTGTAGAGATAAAGTGAAAGAAAGAAATATTTTCTTTTCAGATTACTGTAATTGTAAAAAAAATGAATAATTCTAATAAAAACTGAAAACCAGTATAATAAATAAAATTTAAAATACATGAAATTTCTATCGGTACAAATAAATGAATAATTTTCATAGCAAAATATTAAATTAAATGTACCAAATATTTATTTGGCTTACCAATTGCGCATTGCATTAAGTGTAACTACTCAAGGCGATTTAAAATCTAATAAATTTTGAAGATTTGCCTTAAATAGAGCATTTTATATTTTTGGATTTCTACGAAATAACATGTATGGAAACTGTATAAAGTGGATCACACACAAAAGAGAAATTGATCCGCAAAACTGCACTTAAATTAATATTAAAGTAATACATGAATTTTCTTGTTTTAGTCGCTGATCGTATTTGTTTAGTCACTAAAGACAACAACAATCTCAGTATATTCAGAATGAAAGCCTGTTTATTTTCTTATTTTTTTCTATGAAGTGTTGATGGGTGAATAAGTAGATAACACATGATTTTGTCACACGTTTAAGTTGCCGAAACTAATTAAGAAAGAACAATGAGCAATCTGAAAAGAGAGCAGGTGAATAAAGTTTTCAGTGAAAAAGAAGCAGTGAGAATAATCTTTTTCAAAGTTTCATAAAGTTAATAGCATTTTTAAAATTATTGCTATATTCATATTCTAGAATAGTAATTATCATTTGTTAAAAATAACTAAATAAAATCTTTTAATGATTCTCTAAAAAGGTATTCAATTTTTTATATTTACTTAAAAGTCATGTTTACTTTAAATAAAATAAAATATTAATCTAAATGTCATAATATGTTCTTCAAGATTTTAAAATCATCAAAACTAAACTTCTAAAATAAAAAAAAATTTATAAAACATTTCAAAAGTATTAATAGAACAATGAAACAATAAGAGTAATATATAAAAAATAATAAGAAGAGAAAAAATCAAAGTATATAAATCTGAAGATAAAATAAAAAAGTAGAATATATATCAAATGGAAAAACTGTAAATACTAAAAAGAAACAGCGATAAAACTGCCGAAAAGGTTAACAAAATCCCCCTTTTCACTGAAAAAAGAGGAAGGCATTTCATATATATTTGTTATTAAAGGATAAAACAAAGAATTACTTACTTTTTTTTAAGAAAGCATGTTTATAGAATCGTGCACGCTTTAAGAAAGTAATAGAATACGTGTTTTAAGTTCCAATGAAATCTGCATTTTAATAATTTACGAACAAATAACATTTAAACTCATTTTTGCGTCAAGAAAATTATATTTTTGTTATTTATTTTAAATGGTAAATATTTATTTGTATTTTTTCGAATGTAAAGTCACATTTATTCATCAGTGTACAATGTCAATCGTATCATGTTTGTTTTTCGAAAAATAAAAAATAAATTAATTAATCGAATGCGAAAGAGTTGAAATTAAATGGTGACAGTATCTTAGTCTAACGTCATTGAATGTTAAAATTTTTTGTTATGACCCAAATTTCCGGTTTTTCTGGGGAAGATGGAATTAGTCTATTGAGGAGGACAATACTAAGCACTGCGATATATCAACCATTTTCACAACCAAGATTTATCGAATTAAGAACATTTCCTCTTGTTGAACTATGATCTCTGAATTAATCTCTTTTATTTTCTTTTATAGAAGGGCCGCTGTCCTTTCATTACAAATTTCTAGTTCGCAATAGTAAATATTCCATTGATTATCTACTAATCAGGATCACATTGAACTGTGAAGGATTTTATTGTCTCTCAAAATAATCACACATTTAATTACTTCATTAGGATATCTCTTTTTAAATGAGAAATCACTAAAAGTAAAAATGATTGTTGGCTACTCATTATCTTTCTTCCAACGTGTTCAGTACTTGGGATTGAATTCAAAGTATTTACTAAATATTTATTTAGTTCCACTTTTTTGTGTTCTGAAGAGTTTATAGATATCAATTAGACAATCATACTATTAATCTAAATAGCATAGTAAAATTTATGTAATGTTATATCTGTAACGATGTACCTCAAGCGATATAACACTGATATATAGGTACTGAAAGTCACTTATAAGACATTTGTAGATCTCTTGGATAGAAGGCTGTGTCTTGAAAATCGGTTTATTATGTGTAGCAAAGGTTTAAATCCAGAAAACTAGCAAGCTTCAATAAATGTACTTACAAAATTCAGAAACACGGCACTCATTTCCCACTGCTCAACAATGATAGGTACTAGGATTGAAATTAGAATCTAACTCCGAACACTATGATCTAAATTCTAAGCCACACAGTGAATCCTTATGTTCTCGACACTTGTGGAACGTGGCAAAAAGACATTTTTCTAATTTATACCCAAGCTTTCTTTGTTTAGAATCGCCATTTATCACTAAACAAAATGGTATATTGTTCATGCAGCCTCGAATTTCTTTGCTGAGAAATATTAGACTTATGAAAACTATGTCAGTAACCTCAATATAAATATAGTTGAATAGTTCAATAATAAACCAGCAAAAGTTTAGGTTGCTTTACTTGAATCTGTGTTATCTGAACTGTTGATTTAGGTTGACTGGTTAAAGTCATAATGTCATCAGGTGCATGATCTGAATCTGCATGATCTGTACTTTTAAATTAATTAGAAAATTCTAATTCCTTCTTCGATTATATTGCAAAGGGTCAACAGATATTTCAATGTGCTTTGTCTTCTCTTGGTGCAATTTTTTCAGTAGCCGGTAAAGAAGGTAATTTTAATTAGTAAATCTGCTTAGTTATGAAGAAGTTTCATAATTTATAAAATTGTATAACATGAAAAATTCCTAAATAAATGGGAATCAGTTACAAATACATAGAATAATTTTTCATTTTATTCGAACATTACTTTTATATTATGAGTTGATATTAAAAATACATTTTTTATACGACAAAAAATTGAATAAAATAACTAAATAACTTATTCTGATTAATTCTGTTGCATTATAGGTAAAAAACGAATTTTCATAACTAATTATTTAAAAGTAAAACAAATAATTTGATTCTTTTACTTACAAAAATACCATGGAATAAAATTTTTAAAAACGCATTCATTTTTTAATTTTTTAATGTATATAAATAAAACTGAAAGCTTATTTCAAAAATCAATTGTTTATAATTGAAAACACGAAAATATTACATTGCAAAGGAAGAAAGAAATATTTGAGATCCTCATTTAAATATAGAACCGAAAACCGCATAAAAAATTCCTTCCGCTTTTTTCTTTTCCTTTGTTTTAATACTCTTTGTTTTATTCTTCTCGATATAAATACAGTGAATGAGAGAGATATAATTAATCTCGCTTTATTTTACTATGAATATTTCAGATAATATCTATTTTTGCAAAAACAAATAGTGACCCTTCAATAGATAGCACAATAAAGGTTATTCTTTTTAACTATTAGCATGAGAAAAAGAAAATTGCATCTTATTGAGTATCTTTTCCTCAATTTCGAATCTTATTCTTTTATTACTTACTAAATTTAGGATTTCTCAAATAAGCTTATTATGTAAATAAAAACACTATATACAGAGAAACATTAAATGTGTTAATTGTTAAGGTTTATTTTAAGAAAGGCAAATTAATTTATTGTATGATCACTTTTCAGAAGTTTTGTAAAGATTCGAGTAATATCCAGCTAAATATTTTCAGAATATTTTTTTTATACTACCTGCATTCTTTTATATATTTTTTTACATTAATATTTATAAATTATTAGTGATTTTAAAAATAGGAAAAAGGGTGTAAATTTTGTCATATTCATAAACAATATTAAATATATTTTGTATCCTTCATCATAAAATTGTTTTGAAAGCAAATAATAATTTTTAAATAATTTAATGAACTGTGTATCATATACAAAATAACACACCAAAATACTTTTAAAATATGAAATGATAAATGTAAAATCCTTAAAAAAATATTTAATGATTATAAGATTTCTTACATTATTGACCAGAATTTACTTGAATTGTTTTATCAGTACAATGACAAATAAGAAATATTAAATAATGAATAAGAAAAAAAATATTTCTACAATAATTTTACATATGTCCTTCTCTAGCCAATAGAATTTCACAAACTTCATTTAAAAATATAAAATTTTTTCTCCCTAAATTTACAATTGTGCTTATTTTACATATATTTTTTGATACAATAAATTACTGGTATAAAGACGAAAGACCAGAACACAGAGAGACCAACACATGTCTGGTCCGACTTGGCAGTGAGAACTTGACACGTGTTCTTGGAGTAACAAGAGGTTTCTTCTAAATGTAGACATCAACTCAGCACATCTGTTTTGTTATCATGACCCTAGATTTTGTGACTTTAAATTGTTTTTAGAAATGTAATTCATTTTTCAAATTACAGTTTACGACCAAATAACGTTTATAGAGAGCATTAAATGTCTTATTCTAGGCAATAATATTTTTATAATTATGTTACTATTTTACTCCACCATTACTATTTGTAGAACCTTTTATATAAATTTGAATTATATAAGAAAATGTATAACAAAGAAAAGGAAAGACAAACCAATATAACTACAAAATAAAATATTGAAAATATTTCTAGGTTTAGTTTCGGTCATTTTTCGTTTCACTTTTTTCTCCTTTGTTGTATTTTATCATTTCTTAATTTTCTAGGATTTTTTACTAACATCTATATTTTATTTGGAAAATTAATGTATAATTTGGAGAACTGATTTTGTTATTATTTATAATTTGGAGTACTATAAATAGTTTGATAAAATGTATTTTACTTTCGTTGCTGTCTTTTGCCTTGTCATTAGAAATAAATTAAACCTCTCATTTCTTATGTATATTAAATATTCTAAAATATAGATTTATATTCTTTCTAAGATGCTCAAGCATATAAAAATCATTAGACTTTAGATGCAAATGTTTTAGGTATTATATTAACCATTAGAAGAATTTGATTATAAATAATGATTGTGTAACTCTAAGTCCAGGTATAAAATAAACAGAGACAGAGGAACACTTGTTTGAGTAAGCAGTATGAAACTACCAGAACTTGCAAAAGCTTTTAAAATTTAAAATCACTTTCCTTAAAAGGAGGACATGTCATGAAACAATTTTATCGTTTCCCCGAAAAATTGAAATCAACTTTTCTATTACATTGCCTAACTCCTGCTTTTCTCGCTTTTGCATTTTTATGAAGGTTTGTCAACAAAACTTAAACATGAGTGGCAGTTTAAGTTTTGTTGATAAATATAAGCTAACATCAACACTACTGATCTTTTGTTTCACAAATTTTATATTTTTAGGATCTATCTAAAGTGAAATTCCATTAGTACAAAACATTTTGAGCTCTTTAAAGCGACTCAAAATTAGGAATTTAGCCTTAATATTGTTGTTGGTTATTTTGGTGTCTCTCCAATACATACCGATCCAGGTGAGACCCGGAATCTACCTTAAGGTTAGCAGGTTTGGAATATTTATCCCAAAACCTCTCGTAATTTGAAGCATGATTGGGATCGAGGTCACATCTGCAATCATGCCACACCGGCAGAAAGACTGTGGGCATCACAGATTTGTGGACACATCCCCACCCCACGGAGATCTAGCAACAGTGAAGGAAAATGTGGTCACCCTCTCAATCACTGCCCATGGCAAAATGATGCTTCTCTTTGCTGATCTTTACAAGAAGCGGCATGAAGCTACTGAGCTCTACTTTGGTATTTTTGACTTAGTATTCTTGGACTTAAAGCCACTTTAGGTCAATCAAGGACCGTTATTCAAAGGACTCAAATTTCTTGGACCTAAACTTGAAGTCGAAATATATGTTGTTAGCAAGGACAGTAGTCATTGATTTTATATTAACTGGCATTTTTCACCAAGTGTGATTTTCAAGAAATTATTTTTAATTTCTTCTAAGTTGAGAGGTAACAGTACTTAACTTAGTCTTAAGCATTAAAAGGTGCGGCATTTTTATATATCCAGATATTTCAATTTTTACCTTGAGTGAATATCAGTGTCTGTCATTGGATTAAGTAGTATTCACTGAAATCCTAGTTTACATCTTATATTTTTAATTGACACAGCTTACATCTTATATTTTTAATAACCAAAAATTAATATTATTTTTATTTTTTCATTGCTGTGAATTGATTTTTGTTTTTAACTTATATTAACATCAAAGTAAAGAAAACCACTGAGTGCGTATAATTTACACAAGAAATACTCATAAAAAGATAAAAGTAAAAATAATAATGATTTATTATGCACTTTACGACGATTACCATAGAAACGTATGAATACATATATAATTTTTCTCATATGAAATGATTTAATAATTTTTTTCTTTCTTCACGATATAGTGCTCTTCTATATTTATCTTGTGTGTCTATTCACAAGTTTCAGTTTAATTATTTGAATTTGCTTTTTCGAATTATAATGACTGTCATTTAAGGGGATGGTGACCTGATTGGTTACGTTATTGCTTTCATTATCGGAAGATAGTATGTTCGACTCCCGGCTTAGTGGAAGCTCCGTGGTGTTCTGAAGGCGTTCGGGTTATGTTGAACAGATCGTGGTCGCAATAATATTCATAGTAAAAATAATACCGATTTATTATGCACTTTAGAAGAGTTATCGTAGAAAAATATGAATAACTGCATTATTTCACATATAGTGTGTGCGATTTACTTATTTTTTAAAAATACCTCACGGGATGGAAGATCAATCATAAGGTGGTCTTTTACTTGATCCCTGCTTCTAAATTATCCATCAGGCTGATTTCACAAACTGGAAGAGCCCAACTCAGGGCTAAGTATAGAGAAGCAAGACGATATTACAATTAATTCTTTGTAACTTTTTCATGATTGGATCTGGGATAATATTATTTTATATATATATGCTATCATTAAATGTTATTTATGTTCGAGTTTATTTATTTTTAAATATTATGATCCAAAACATTTTTTTTAAAATTTGATTCAAGTTCTTGTTGATTCTTCCCATCACGCTTAAAAAAATCGTAAACGGTATAAATATTCTAACAACGCTGAAATCAACTGTTGAAATTTGAAAACCAAATCCAAAACTTTTACTGAAATGATTTTAGACTTATAATCATTACTCAATTTTACTTTTTAAAAAGAGAATCAGAATTTTAAAAGTGTATAAGAAGTAAAAAAAATTAAATATCATGAAAATTTATATCATCCTTGCCGATTTAAACTAACCATAAAGTGGGAACTTTGTCTTGTCTTTTTCATTTTTCTTTGTTCTATTGTCAACGTGTTAATGATTTGAATTAACTGAAAATGGCTTTTCAAATCGATGCTTTGGTGTTCCATACTAGAAATCAATTTATCAACGAAACGAACATCAACAGCATTCTCATATAATCGATGGTGAATTTTGCCTTATTTGCTGCTGTCCCATAAATGGGATTTGAAGGCAGGACGCAAATTCGTCAAGTCGGATGTACGACACCATCTCAATATCATGTGATGTAGTTGAAACATAATATTGTTCCGAGCTTCGGGGTTCGTGTCGATTGAGAATTGAATAAAACAGCCACTCAATGAACACAAGACTTTTATTCGTGAAAATTCCACTAGATATACTAGCTGTAACAATCACAATTATATAGCTACAATTCATCAGATACAATAAGTAACTGATTCCAATCACGGGTCTCAAATACCTCAGACAGAGAACAGCTTCTCTAGACTAGCATGCACGACTAGCCGTTTTCACTCACTGTCTTTACAAAACTACTCCCTTCCATGTCGGGCTGCAGTATTTATACATGACTTGGCGGGGAAACCTACCAGTTTCGCCAAGGTTCTGGAAGCTTCTAGGCTATCCCGCAAAATATCGGTCTTACAGCTTAGATGATGGATGTTTCTAAAAGTATCTATTTCTCGCCAAGTTGCCTAGAATCTCGCCAACTGTCACCAAGTTTTATTGCCAAAACATCGCCAAGTCACCAAATCATTAGAAAACCATTTTTTAACGTATAACACGTCTAAATACCACAAATTTTGCCCATAATGTGAGTATTTCTGATCTGTCTGAGGTATTTTAAGACAAATACAATAATTATTTTTAAATTTATAACATTGCTCCCCTCTCAAGGATTGCACGTCCCGGGCAGTACAATCCCCTGATAGATGGCCAAATTTAATATGAAAGAATTTACATTTTAAGAGGATACAGAACACATTACATACACAAACAATTAAAAATACAAATACAAAAAAATAGAAAATATTAAAATTATCTATACTATTTATAAAGAGACTATTGTCTGCTAATTTTTACTTTACATTACGGTAAGGCGCTAATCTATCATAATGTACTACCTTTGGATAAGAAGAAGATAATTTCCTTATACGAACCACAACGTCGTTCATTCTTTTTAGGACCTTCCCAGTTGGCTTGAAACTTTGTCAAAGGAGAAAGTTTGTTTGGAGAAAGTCCTTAACATTGAATCGGGTTCCACAACCAAACTTTGTCACCTTCCTTAAATTCGTGTCCTGTAGTTTTTGTATCATACCTTGTTTTCAATCTTTCGGTCGTTAGGTTGATTCGGTCTCGAGCGAAGTTATGGACATCATCAAGACGCGTCTGAAGGTCTCCAAAGTATTCCTCTGGCGATGAAGATGTATCCGGTGGACGACCTGGAGAACTGAAGGGCACAAAGAAGACGAAGTTCACGACCAAAGAGCATTTGTGAAGGAGTATATCCGGTAGTCTCATGGACAGCACTGCGATATGCAAGCAGAAACAACGGTAGCTTCAAATCCCAATCTTGATGATTTCTGGAAACCATAAGTGAGAGATTATTCAAGATGGTTCTGTTAATGCTCTCTACCATGCCGTCCACTTGCGGATGGAATGGTGTGGTCTGCGTCTTGTATATTCCGAGAATTTGACACATTCCCTTAAACACAGCAGAGGTGAAATTTGTCCCTTGATATGAATGATTTTGTAAGGGTGCGCCGAATCTCGAAACCCATTGCTGCACTAGAACCTCAGCTACTGCATTCACTTTTTGATCGGGGATTGAAAATGCTTCAGGCCACTTAGTAAAGTAGTCCATGACAACTAGTATGTATTTATTGCCATTTGAAAAACGTCGTAAAGGACGCTAAATATCCAATGCTATCCGCTCAAAAGGTGCTTCTACATTTTATCGCTGCAACCTTCCTCGGCTAAGTTTTTTGGTCCCTTACGTGCCGCACAGTCATCACAAGATTGGCACCATTTCTCTACATCTTCTCTACTTTTGCTCCAATAGAAGCGCTCTCGAGCTTTCTGAGGAGTCTTCATTACTCCGAAGTTACCTCCAGTTGAACTACTATGCAATTCTTTCAAAACATCTGAAATTCTTGATTTTTGAAGAATAAGCTGCCATTTGAAATTACGTCCATCATCTGACTCCCATTTTCTGTACAACATGCCATTTCTAATATAGAGTGAGTGCCAAAGAGCCCAATATTGCTTAGTAACAGGACTGTAGGTGGAGGTGTCCTCTGTCATATTGGAAGATTCTTTTAATTCAAAAATTGGATTTGTATCTGGGTCTTCTTTTTAGGCCTCTCTAAGTCCTTCATCACTCCATAGGCCTGGTTTCGATGGCAGTGAAATAGTAACTTGGCGTATCGAAGGATTTACTAATTGATAGTTCTTCTGTACTCTAGAACAATATCGGCAGCTTCCATAACACGGTCTCCTTGATAAAGAATCAGCATTTCCATGAAGAGTGCTTTTGCGATGACGTATTTAAAAGTCAAACTCCTGGATTCTTTGAATCCATCTGGCTACCTGTCCTTCTGAATTTTTAAAATGTAAAAGCCAGATTAAGGATGCGTGATCTGTCCGGAGCAAGAACTTTCTTCCATAGAGGTAATGGTGGAAATGTTCTAAGGCTTTAACTATTGCTAGCAATTCCTTCCTGGTTGTACAATAATTTCGCTCGTTTTCGACAGACATTTACTCAAATAAGCAATGACATACTCTTTATCATCAATTTCCTACGATAAAACAGCTCCGATATTTTCGTTGCTGGCATCTGTGTCCAAAATGAATAATTTTCCGGGGTGGGGATATGCAAGAACAGGTGAAGATGTCAACGCTTCCTTCAGTTGTTTAAAAGCTTTCTCACGTTCATCTGTCCATAGAAATCTCTGTTTAACTTCTGTCAACTTGTGAAGGGGTCAGGCAATACTTGAAAAACCCTTAACAAATTTCTTGTAATACGTGCATAGTCCAAGAAATCTTCTTAATTGGTGGACACCTTTTGGACGACTCCAGTCCTTATCTGCAGAGATCTTTTCAGGATCTGTTCTTACACCTTCAACAGAGATAACGTGTCCCAGATAACTTACTTCACATCGAAATATATTACATTTGCAAGGATTCAGCTTCAGGTTGGCCATTTTTAATTTCTCCCGCACCTTTCGGATGTTTCTCTTCTGGTCCACGAATATGGGCATGGGTTCGAATCCCACTTCTGACACCAGTTGTACCGTGCTTCGGGGTTCGTGTCGATTGAGAGTTGAATAAAACAGCCACTCAATGAACACAAGACTTTTATTCGTAAAAATTCCACTAGATGTACAAGCTGTAACAATCACAATTATACAGTTACAATTCGTCAGATGCAATAAGTAATAGCTTCCAATAACAGGCCTCAAATACCTCAGATAGAGAACAGCTTCTCTACACTAGCAGACACGACTAACCGTCTTCATTCACTGTCTTTACAAAAGTACTCCCTTCTATGTCGGGCTGCGGTATTTATACCTGACTTGGCAGGGAAATCTACCAGTTTCGCCAAGTTTCTGGAAGCTTCTAGGCTATCTCTCAAAATATTGGTCCTAAGGCTTAGGTGATGGATGTTTCCAGAAATATCTATTCCTCGCCAAGTCACCAAGAATCTCGCCAACTTTCGCCTAGTCACTAGGTTTTCTTGCCAAAACATCGCCAAGTCACCAAATCATTAGAAAACCCGATTTTAACGTATAACACGTCTAAATACCACAATTTTTGCCCAAAATGTGAGTATTTCCGATCTGTCTGAGATATTTTAATACAAATATACAATAATTATTTATAAATTTGTAACATATGACATTATGAATAGTTTCAACCAATGAGAATCGTAATAAAGTGGAGTTAACATTATCTCAATAGGATCTAAAGAAACCATTTTATGATTAAAAATCGTGTAGTAGAATATTTTAAATCTAAATTTGTTGTGAAATAGGCTTTTCCCATTTTTAAACTCTTTTCTTTTGTAAGCAATATTTTATAGAAATTGATAACTTTGAAAAACTCGTGGATTAACAGTTGAATTAATTCATACAATATTCTTTTTAATTCATTTTATGATATAAATACAATAAATTATTAAGGTTAGGATTTGTGACAGCAAAACTAACAAGTTCTATTTCAATAAGTGTTCTTTTAGTTCTCATCAAAGGGCAGGAAATTTTATAGAATCTATCATTTTCTAACACAGCTTTTTTAACTTTAGGATGAAATATTGAAATTAATCTATCATGGTTATAAGGAGCATGTATTTCGAATGAATTTAGACACAGTACTATATTAATATCTGCATTTTTATAACTTTTAGTTACTTCCCAAATAACCGCTTACAAATTTTTTTGTCAAGTTCTTATAATCCTTTAAGGGATACATACCATAGATTAATATATAACCTACAAAAGAAGCTATAGAAAGATTATTTATCTTAAGATCCCATCTATGTAATCTCTCAAGTACCCACTAAATCATATGGGCACTCAGAAAACAAAAAAAGATCAGCCTTCTTAAATTTTTCAACAATGTCTGTGATTGAACTGATTATTTTTCATTCTGAAGCTCTTATTCTTACAACTAATTCATAATGGGTCCAAAACGCTCATGCAGAATTTACACTTAAACCTATTTATATACAGTCACATACCACTTTTCATTTTTTCCACATTTTGTAAGACAGTTACTTCCAAACCAATTTAATCTTTTGAAACAAATGATTTTGTATGCCAAAGTTTAAGCGGAATCCATCAAAAAATTCAGTTTAAATGACAAGCCTTATTTTAAGAATTACCCATGCTTTAATAATCCTATGTAATGACTTCAAAGGGATAAATAGTATTTGTTTCTATTTTATTTATATCTATTCACAAGTTTTTAATCACATATAATTCCCATCACATTAATAATATAATTGTAATTTTTAATCACACATATGTTCCTTTCCTTATTCTTTTTACTTCTCATAAAATAAAGAAATAACTTTTTATAAATTTTATTAAATACATGCAACCCAACATATAAAGAAGATATATGCTTCAATTAAATCATTCAAAACATGATATTGCAAAACATGCTTATTTTATGCGAATTTCAGGGTAAAGTAATTTTATTTAAGAAACATGCATACTTCATTTAAACCTGTCAAAACACGTGAAATTGAATGACACACTTTTATTTACACACGCTTTTGGGATGGCTAGTAATTTTTAATACCGCAGTTAGAATAATACTTAAAAGTGTTGTGACGGATATGTTTCTAATTGCATCTAATTACATTCTCCAAACTATATTCTTTATTCTTTATATCATCCCTTATATATATATATGTGTGTGTGTGTGTGTGTGTGTATATGGGAATGATAAAAGCTTTTTAAAAGTCCGATCCTTCTACATGTGATAAATCGTATAATTAATCTTTCTAACTGACATGCTCTAAATTTCGTGCAAATTTATCATAACTTAAGGACCGTAAATGATCCAACAAACATTAATTCTATCACAATAATCTGCTGAAACTACATAAAATAATTTTTGTTATTTTTGGTGAAAAATAAATGTTTTCTGAAGATAAAATATTTTTAATTAGCAGGAAATATTCATAGGAAAACTTCATTTTGATAAAAGAAAATTTAATAACTGAAGAATTGCATTATAAAAGGAATCTTTGTCTTATAAACAATTATATATAGGTACATACAATTAATTTCATATTTTAAATGCCTCCCTTTAAGTTTTATAATTTTCAAAATACATAGAATATCATGCATTTATTACATAAGAAAAAATGAGAAAATATAATGTAATATATTTTATTTAATAATGAAAATTAAAAAAATTTTATAAGTTGAATCAAATTATGAAATTTTAGTTTTGAAAAACAAAACTTAATTTACTTAATCGAAATAATCATAAATTAAATTTATTCTAAATGTAAATTTATATAATTTATAATTATTTTGGAAGTTTAATTTATTATTTTAATTTACAACAGATGAAATTTACAATAAATATAAATTCAAGTGCGTATTTTATTACAGTCCATTCAAATTATATTTTTAAAAAACATGTTCTGAATTAGACGTGAAATAAAACGCATTAAATCATAAAAAATATTTTATTTATTTACCTAATATATAATAGATTCCTAGTAAAACAGCATAAATATTAAATGCATTATTACTGCGTTTAAATTCGCTAATTTTTGCAAATGTTATAATAAAATAATGTATTTAGATATACATTTTCAACGTGCATGTTTTTCAGTGAAAATATTCATTCTAAAATTTTAATAATTGATTTGGAATGAAGAATTCAAATTGCAGCAGAATTTAACAAAGTTGATAATTTGGGAACAATAAAGACATTTTTGAATGCTATTTCATTCCTATATTATGCTGATTGGTATATACAGTATTGCAAATATAGCAATAAATGTACATTTTTAACTAACTGGTTTTAAATTCTCCATCAGAAACTCTAATGACTACATAATTAAAAAGAATAAACTTAACTACTACATGTAAATATAACTAATAAGTACTTATTAAATTATGAAATGTTTGATATTTAAAACCAAATTTTAATGGTATAAGTTCAAATATATGTATGTTCCTCAAATTCTCAAAAATGATAATTCCCATGTATTACAGATTACCTCTTAAAAGAACTGAAAGTACAAAAATCATTTATTTCATTCCTAGAATTAAAATTTAATTACTTTAAAATACCAATAAAGTTTAATACTTTTCGGAAATATTGCTTAAGTAAATATATTACGACACATTTCAGTAATTTCAAATTCAATTGAGTGAATAATGTGTTTGTAAAAGGTATATTTCGTTGACTCTCTGTCAGTAGTTATAATTTCCTTCTGAAGATGTCACCGTAAAAAGGCTTAAAAGCATTAATTTTTTCATATTAGCTGCATTAGCTCTCTTCATGAAGATTCTTTCGAGAACATTTTCTCATGGTAATCTTTTAAAGCGATTATTAAAGGATGCACTTTACTATTAAATTTAAAAATATTTGTATAAATAATCCGTTCCATTTAAAAATGCTAAAATAACTTTTCAAACGATATAGAAGGATAAACAAAATCACAAAATCTTCACTTTTCAGACAATTTTTATTATATTAGTCAATAATATAAACTAAGTAATATAAATATATATATATATATATATATATATATATATATATATATATATATATATATTAGTTTAAATTTGTAATCGTATTTATCCAAACATTTATCATTGTATGAAACTTTAAAAACAAAATATTATTTCAGTATTTTGATAACAATAAAATGTCTATAGTTATTTTTAATTGATAGCATAAGCATTTCCTAGAAATAAATGAGAATTAATAAACTAAAATTTTTACTAATTACAATTACTAATTATGAAGACTGTAATTACATTGACAGTTACCTTTTCAATATGAAATTAGTTTTTAGTAATGAATATAAAAATGATTAAATTTTATGTACATTAAATAACTGTACAGTTGAAGAAATTCATTGGCTTTCGGGTATTATTCTACACAAAAATCCTTTAAATTACTATATATATACGATTAGATGGTAAACCTTAATTTCAGTAAGATTTTCATTGTGTAAGTTAATTTCTAACACTTTATTAAATTAATTAATACGTATTAACCTAATATGTATTAATAAATAATATCACGGTACGAAGGAGTTAGGTAATATTTTTATGCACATCTGTGTGTGACTTGTGTTATTATTAATACATAAAGAGCAAAACAATTAAGCTTTCTTACATTTCATTTTGAATTTCAATCAATTAATACAACTTTAAAATGAATTACTATCGTCTTAACTTATGGGTGAAATATTTGAATTTTCGACCTTCAAACATTTGAAATATGTCTCATTACCCAAAATTTAATAAAATCTTGATTCAGGTGGAAAAATAACTCGGGAATGTAAAATTATCTAAATAGTGTACTATTTGTCTAGACTCAATAAATTGATTTCAAGGAAAATTTCGTTTTAATTTAATAGACTTTATATTCCGTAAAATAAGTCTGTTTATTCAGTACCACTACAGATTTTGTAAATCTCTAATCAAACGTGCTTATCAGGAGACTGTATTTTCCTATTCTTTAAGTATAAAATTCTAAATATTAAGTCTTCCTGGATCAAACAGTTGCTTAGTATGTTCAACTCTAATTTTATGTGATTTTTTATCTGAAAAAAAAAATTAAATTAAAGTTTATAAATGTTTCATAAATATTATAAAATTAAATTCATGCGTAACATATTACTATAAAAATAACTTAAATTTCAATAAATAAAGGCCTAATAAAATGTTAAAAAAAAGAGTATCTTTACCGAAAACATTTAAATCACTCAAATATATCGTGCATATATTAAAATAAATTACTAAAATGTTGTTATGATTAATCACAAACTTATAAAAACAAGAAACTATTTTTCTCACACTATTATTTACCGAACAAACGGTATTTTTATGGATACCATTAAGCATTCCAATACACATATTAGTGGCATTAGTAAGTTCAAGCTCTGATAAATAAGTATAATATTTTTCAAACTTCGTAAGAACTGAAAATTTTAAAAATATGCATTTTCAAGCGATTCATCAACAAAGCGAGTTCATCTTTGAGTTAAATGGTTGTCTTAGTAACACTTGAATGAGTAGGATTATTATCTCTATGACTAATAAGTCTAATGTCGATTATTAAATAAGGCCAATAATAATTAATCTAAAAAAATAATTTAGTAGTAAAAAAAAAGCTTTTCATGTATGGTACTAAGTTACGACAGAAAAGTTATTAAATACATACGTACTATAATATTTTCTGGGAAAACCCTGTATTAATATTCGTTATGAATGGCTTATGCTTTCAAAGCCAACAATAGGAAACTTGGGAAAATCCCAAACACTGATGCTCCAAAATGCGCATATAAGAAATAAATTATCTTGAACTCTGTTAAAACTGACTGTGAAATACTCTATTAATATATAATTCCTGCAGTCGAACTAGAGACTTATTATCCATTAGAAGATTATAGTTCACATTTATCCAGGCATAATCTCAAAACCTAATATGTCGTGAGGTTGAACCTCAATCTTTAAGATCTTGCTTTGATCCCTCAAAAGGAATGCAAAGAGTCATCTTCCATTTTCATCTGAATTCCACTGCAAATAAGCAAACTCACATAGAAGATCATATTAAACTGTTAACACTAGAAGTTGTTAAATGCATCCACTGCGATGCATTGCAAATGTTTACCGAGGGTAGTTGTACAAAAGACCGTACTGGGAGCGCAGTCTAGATTAGAACCCTTCAGTCTGAAATTACGCTAAAGCAACTTAACCCTGACACTTTTTCAGTCTTAAGAAGTGAGTTGATAGCGATTAAGGTGGGAATTGCTGCTATCATTTCCAGCAACTGTGATTTTGGAGAACTTTGGATTTTGTCGGATAGCCACAGTGCACTACAATATCTCAGTGGCTGGTCCTCTATAAACGATGAAACAAATATATCTATTCTGCTCAAATTGAAAATGATCTCTCAAGATCATGTTGTACATCTCCAATGGCTTCCATCCCATGTAATTATTAGCGGCAATGAGACCACAGATCGACTGGCCAAAGAAGGCAGTGAGGAAGATAACTTACTGGTTCATCACTTACATATCAGGAACTTTACTCCAATTAAAAATGTAGACAACATTCAATCTGGCAAATTCAACCCTCGCGCCAATGGTACTCTTTAACAACTGGAATTCTTCTGAAAATAAAATGTGATTGAAAATTTCAAACTGCCTTGGTCAGATTCTCAAGTGGACATCTAAAATATTTATCATTTGAATGTGGTACAAAAAATTATCCCACTTGTAAAAATGCTGTGACCATCCTGCCTCACAGAAACATATTCTGGATAGTGTCGGACTTTCTTTGGAGGATTGATCCTCAGACCTCCTGTTAGTCATCGACATTCTAGCTGTCAACAATTTATTAGAGTTGATCTGACAAATGTCAGATCTTTCAAGAGAGAGAAGATAAACCACAATACAACAGATTATAGTCCTACAACTACTAACTACTCACCATTTAAATAGCTTAATTTGTAAAACGATACTCTTTTTGCCATAAAAATTACTTTCATCTTTTGAGCGTATCAGTAAACGTCTTTAAATTAGTCTATAATAAAATTAACTTAAAATAATTAAAAATTACAGAATAAATTTCAGAGTTGTAAAGCTGTAATAAAATTATTATTATTATTTTATGAAAGAGTAAAATCATGTTTGATTCATGAAACAGGTATATATAGCTTATCTTTTACTCATGTTATAGATTATCATAAATCATATATTTATTCATAACTTAACATTATTAATTATATATTTGTCATTTGATGAAAATTGAAAATCCTGAATTCAGATAACTGAATTTTAGATAGTGGTCTAATCATTTATGTTAGCGTTTCTCAACCTTTTATTATTCGATGCCCAATTTTCAATCCTATTTTGATAGTGCCCCATCCCTCCTGTGTACAGGAAAATGTATACAATAATGATGCATTTTGAATATTTTGGCGCTAAATTTACATTACTAGTTTAATTTTAAATCCTACAAATTATCAAGAACGGAATTTTTTTCCGTTTGTTGCCACAGATTTTCAGCATTGACAAAATAAATATCTATTGCCGTTTTGCACCGGTATCTGCTCTTGCGTCCTATGTTGAACATTCTTGTGGTTTCGAGAGAAATTCTGATTTGTCTCGAACATATCGGATAATCCAAAACTTTCCGTCTTGAGCATTCGGAGATGTCAGCAAACTTTTTCTTAAAGGGAAGAGAAAGTTGTTCGATAACGTCAGTTTCAATTGCTGGCAGTCTAATTTGAGTAGATGATTTTATCGTTAAGGAATCTATCTGATTGTGTGTGTTATATATGTTTGTGTTAACTGCAATTCGCCGTATTAAATATTCATGGTAGAAGTTTTATACAAAAATATGAATAAATTTCTAAGCAGTCGTAATCGAGCATGAGACGACAGGCAAGCATCATGAAGTACACAGACAAGCATTTTTCCGAAAATAAAATCAAGAAAATTGTTTCAAGAATACTTAATTTTTGGGTTTACAAGTATTGAACACAAAGGACAAATTAATAATAAATTCCTCTTTGAATTTTAGACATGAATTAATGATAGGTTTTCTGTACTATAAACACACTTACAACACACACAAACAACAAAAGTATTTTAGCATTCTATTATCATTTTCACTATCCTATTTTTGGGAAACAGGATTTTCTGTGGTGGCATTCTTAATGTCTATGTCTCAGCTATATAAATAGGAGAAAAAAATTGAAGGTGTATATTTCTAATACTGAACTTTCTTTAGCTCTTAACTTAACTCTGCCAGACAGACCCAAATAATTATTTTTGTAAGCTTTCGTTAGTTTCTTAATAAAAACTTACTAAATAAATCAAAATAATAAAAAGTTCTGATTTAGTAAATCGTTTTAATTTAATAAGTTAATTATTAAAAGTTATTACAAAATATATTTTGTTTTGTATGTGTATGTGCTTTTCAGTCATTAAGTAAATTTTTAAATAACACTTTACCTTGGATATGCTCGCGCCCCGTTTTTAGTACGTTCACGCCCCCCAGGAAGTCACTTCAAAATTATCCATTTAACAATAATATTAAATAAGTTTTGTATAAATAATTTCATCCTTGATTTAAATTTTTTATTTAAAGCATATAGTTGTCTTTATGCAGAAAAGAAATAAAGACAAATATATCTTTGAGATATTTATTATAAAAAATAAAACAAACACACACAAATACAAGGCCACCGAAATATTTTACAAAAATACAGGTATTGTTCATCTTCTATTGGCAACAAAATCACATTGAATACAACAATACATCAAATCAACACTTCTTGCTAACAGTTAAAGTTTTCCAATTTTTTGGAGATTAAAGAATTAAACATTTAAAATTGTTAAATAAATATACTTACACACAACAGCAAAATTATTTCATGTTTATCTTGAATTTTAATTTCTCCCCAGTTTTATCAATTTTTGAATCAAATTTTAAGCAGACATATTTTAGAAAGCAGTTAATTCTGTAAATTAATTTACAAAATATTTGAAAATTGATGCTTATATAAGAATATATATTTGTTGAAAATACAACTTATTTTTAAATATTTAAGTATTTTTATTAACTTATTTCATCTTCTTAAATAACATTTTAAATTGTATATTTGTACATCCGTTTTATTACAAAGTTTAAAAGATATTGTTTTCAAAAGATCAATTAATTTTATTCTTACTTTTCTTAAGATTAATGAATTTTATCATTGCAAAATATAAAGAAGTCTTTAAATAAATTTTATAAAATTTATGAAATACTTTATGCCATAGCAAATACTGAATATGATATTTTAAAATGTTGGCTTTAATTAACTTTTAAAATAGATTTTTTTTTTATTTTGAGTACTTGACACATTTTAAACTCTCAGATTCTGTATTATATGCAGACTGTGTGCAAGTTGTTAACCATAATAAAATCCAATACTTCAAACATATACTAAAATTACAAAAGCCGTTAAAGCAATAAAGTAACAAATAAATAAAAGTTATATATATGTATAAGGTTTAGTATACAAGTGAGATACAGTTACAAAAATAATATATATCTTATAGAAACATAAAACTTTACATTAAAAAGTTATTTGAAATATCGCTGACATTTCAACAACTTCTTATTAAGAAAATCCTTTAGAAAATTCTTCGAATGTCCGAAGCATTGCCAATGGGTTGGTAATAAACTATTTTCTTGGCGGCAATTGGCATCATTTATGAGCCAAGGTATTCTTCCTTTATTGCTTGGCAAATAATTCATGCATTCCTTTTATTAGACTAGATATGTTGAGTCCATCTCACTTCAAAAATTATTTTTTGAAACAAGAATTTCTCAAATTCCACTTGAAAGAAATAGAATGCAAATACTTAAAGTTACAGGTAAATAAAATATATCTCTTAAGTATGGCTGGTTGGAAAGTTACTTTGAGGCTATTCTTTCGAAATAAGGATAAAAACTTAATTTAATTATTTTTTCTTCTTGTGGCCATAGTCTTCCCAGGCACTGAAATCTAAATCTGGTAATTCGCTGCAAAGAGAAACTGGATTTCTGAAAAACAAGAAAAAAATTATTCTTAGTACATAGTATTTTAATGGATAATTCAATTTCTAAAAACCGATATTATAGTTTTTAATTTACGTTCTAAAACTAAAATTAAAAAATGTAAAAGTTACATTTTATTTAAGAAAAAAGAAATTATTTTCCGTTTTAAATAAAAATAGGCACAGTGAAGAATTTCTTGTGAAGCTTTTATCCATGTTTTAGAAAAATAAACAAGTAAATCCCCTGGAAGATTTTATTTCACATTAAATTTAAAATATTTATTAAATAGTACTAAATTATAGTGCTATAATTATTTTACTTTGTCTCCTTTTATTTTCAATCTCTCGGTAAAGTATAAATCTATTACACAATAAAAATCTAATATTTTACACGAAACATTTAAGTTGGAAGTTTATTAATAAATAATTATTATGTAAAACACTGAAATGATTTTCGATGCATGCAAAAAATATTATTAAAATAGGTTATCAGCAATAGTGCTGATTACTTATTTTAAATTAACATTCAAAATTTTTAAATTAACATTTTTTTTCGCTTTAAGAATATAATTAAGTGTATATTAATAACAATTATGTCTCTTCGATTAAGCATTATGCTTTTTAAACTTTTCTTACTTAAGTTCAATAAGCTATAGAGCATTTTGTGCAATAATGTTATGTTACGACGTAATTTAAAAAATAATTATGTTAATTCAAAATTATTAGCTGGAAAATTATAAAATCTGCTTGTCTATATATATATATATATATATATATATATATATATATATATATATATATATATATATATATATATATATATATATATATATATATATATATATATATATATATGTAAAACATATAACAACTAAAATAATAACCACCTGCTATAGTAGTGATATTATACAAATTGTTATGAATTAATTTCTAAATTAAAGAATGTGTAAAGTAAAGTTTCAATATGTAAAATAAATTTATTTTATATTTTAAATTTTCAAAAGTTTTACAATTATTTCAAAATTTTAAATTAATCCTGGTCGTGAATAGAAAATATAACTCACATTGCTTGAACTCAAATAATTAAACAATTTTGAAAATTAAATTTCCACACAATTTCTAAATTCAAATGTACAAATATCATGTATCATGCATATTGATGTACTGTAATTTAATCTTGTATGTATTTTATTACTTAAATATTTAATATACCATCATATTTTTAATAATTTTATATTGAACATTATGAGTTGCTCCATACAAATTTTAGATATTGTTACTGTTTGAAAACTTGATTCAACCTCCTGTCTTTATAAATAAAAAATTCAACAATTAATTAAAAAAAATTAATATTCGGTCTATTTCCTATAAAGTTGGGAAAAATTAATGATTGTTTTTACTTCTATAAGCTTTATTTCCAGCAAAGTTAATTAAAATTCAATAATAAATTGTCTTTTTTTCTAAATAAATTTTAAAGAAATAAACTTATACTTTATAAAAACCATAAATATATTTCAAATACTTATCTATATATTGTCGTATAATATCATCATCCATCAACTATATGAGATACACGAATACTGGACACTTATTTTCTTTATTGTTTTATTTTGTTAAATATTTATAAAATTTGAATCATATCTCCTAAAAATTTCTTATTGTCTTTGATTATAAGATTTTATTGCAAAAGTTCCAAATATTCATTGAATTCAATAAATTTTGACTTAATATAATACTGATTTCCACGTATTTTTTATAAAAGTTTTTCTATTCGAGCCTACAAGAAAAGACCTCTGCACTTCTTGCAGTTGGAGACCTGTGTCAAATATTCAAATCGTTTTCGTCAACAAAGGGATTTATCATAATTAGAATCGTCACGCTTTGGCGAGTTCTTCAATCTGATGTTGCCAATATTTGATCCAGATTTGGTTACCATATGATAACATATACTCGCTTGTCAACAAATTTTCTTCCTAGTTTTGTGGTTTTCATGACATGTTTTGCATATTCATTTGAAAAAATTACTTTAAATTAGGTAAATAAGCTTATTTAACATAATATATTATGCAAGATAAAGAACAGGGTAGAATGGTTTGGCATGAATTCTCTGTCAACGGAACTCATGAATTAATCCTTGTTTTAATATATTTCAATCACAATTCATGTATGTATAATAAAAAGATTAACGACTGAAATCTTATATCGATTGATATATTATAAAACAAGATTATTAAATCACTCAATCATAGTAAGAATTTTTTCCTACATTATTTAAATTCATGTCGATAAAAAAACCTAATTTATTCTTGATCATCAATAATGATTTATTATAGTTGAATGCCGCATAAATGCATGCTTTATTTAAAATATGGCTAGTATAATTATTTCAATCATTCAAATATTTCATTTTATTATGTAATTTATTTAAAGAACAAGAAATTAAGAGTTCAGTCTGGTAGACAGTAAAGCAGTTATTTTTTGTTTTGAGGGTGTTTTCATAACTGTTGTTACACGTGCGACGACTGTATCTAGTAACTGCACGTGTAATATCCGTATTGAGAATCTTTTTTTCGGGTCCAGTGTTAAAGTTATTCCGATGCTACTCGTTTTTATTATATATATATATTCTGCAGATTATTATCTCTAACAACATGAAATTATGCATCTATAAAAATAGATTAATTACATGTTTTTGCTGTTTCAATAAGTTTTAGTTGTTCACGTTTATATTCAATTAATTAATTAACTAAAATAACAATAAAAATGAACCAATAATAATAAAAGAATTTGAAATTTGTTCATTTTGTACTTACGATTGTGAAGGGAACCGGAAAGCGTATCGTTGAACTTCATGAAGATGAGTGTTCTCGCAGATAATCTTCGCAAAGTGTGTCTTCTTAATTGATTCCAGTTGATCTAAGAAAATTTTAAGGCTATTCTTATTATATCGGTATAATAAACAAATTTTTACACTCAATTTCTCAATAATGTTTGCTAATTTTTATTAATGATTTTACTTAATTCATTATTTTTCTAATGTTTATCTTGTTAGTTCTGATTGGTTTAAAAATTTGTTTTCAAATTTTAGCTGTAAAATCACTGAAATAATCATAAATTTTTTAATTCTTAAAAATGAATATTTGTATGCAAATCACGTTTTTCATATGTAAAACAATAACCAATATTGCATAGTTAACCTATGTGATATTCAAGATCGTTTAAATTACCAGTCTAACGAACAAATTTAAAAATTGTATCAGAAGCCAGATATATATATAGATATATATATATATATATATATATATATATATATATATATATATATATATATAGATATATATATATTAAAATAATCATTACAAGAAACTTTTTACTATAAATGAACTCTACTGAACGAAGTAAATTTTTGCCATGCAACATAAAAATAAAAAACATATTTACACAATTATGGAGATGTTCGCTTATATATTCTGCATGAATTCTTTTATTTTATTCATACATTTACTTTAAGATAGATTAATTGAAGTTAATTTTTATCTAACACTTTATTTATAAATATAAATTCCTTTTACTCTGAATAAATTTTTGCACAATAAACACAATTAATTAAAAACATTCGAAGAATATGAAAGTTACTTCTCATGTGACAAATATTAAACGCAAATTTTTACATTATAATCTGAGTAAATTTATATTTGAATTTTGTAAATATGTCAAATTTGATTTTCAATATTACACTAAATAATAAATAAGCCGTTGAATATTTATACTTCTTTCAAAATTTTCTATGTTTGAATTAACTGAATTATTTTCCCAAATTAGTAGAAAAAGCGGATTTTCTGACTTAAAAAAATGAAAGAAGCGTTTATTGTGGCTGGAAATATTTACCATCATAATTATTTTATGTGAACTAATGGAATATATAGAGCAATTTATATTGTATCATGAAAAGTTGGCAAATATTTTATTAAAATAACTACGTTACTTAAATTTAGTCGCCATTTTGCTTTAACAGAGTAACTCCAATGTTGTCCATAATTCGCATTTCAGTGAAATAAGTTTTACTAAAATCCTTATCATGGACAAAAGTGGAGACAAAATAAAAACATATTGATGAAAAATTGAACAAATAGAGAAATAATTACTAACGCAGAACTGCTTTTAGTGTATTAAATTCACATTTAATAGAGCTTATGTGCCGGACGCACCAAACAAACAAAAAAATCACCGAGAGTACTCGACAAGGGTCTTTGACTCTTACGAAGTGAGTTAATTTCCCTAAGTATGATAATATTATATAGTGTGAGATTTCAAAATCATAGCACAGTATTTAGAAGTAATTTATTTTGTGTGTGTCACAATACTTAAATTGCTTCACACATTCTCAATAAAAATATCACTATATTAAAAAATATTACTTGAATTATTAATAATTTAATCCAAACTTGTATTAGTTTTGCGATGCATTTGAATAATTAATTTTATCATTTCGTATTTCTATTTTTTCAAAAATTATTTGATAGGATTTCAATACATTCTCAATTATTAACATTTTGCCATTTAAATTCATTTACTTAGCAAACTGAAGGTAAAATAAATTTGCATGTCTTTAGTTGTATAGAAATCCTATAAAGCAACAGTTTCATCTCAAATAGAATTTTTTTCAATTTCCTTTGGAAAAAACATTGATATCCTTTACATTTTCTTTATTTATTCTGTAACAGTAAATAAATTATTAAAAATATATTATAATTCTAAATGATTTACTATAAATATTATTTTATATAATGTTTTCTTTGCTGTAGGCTTAAACTTTAGTTTTAAAATCCATCCTTCAATTTCATATATAAGCCTTTATTATTCTTTTTAGATGTTTTATAATATAGAAATGTGTTTTCATTCTTACCTAAAGTAAAGGATCCAGTTTCTCCATGATGTTCAAAATAATACCTATCGCCAAATTTGAGATGGTAAAATTGGATTCCAATGATACATGCAAAAGTAGGACCCACAACGCCATCTGGTACATAACTTTCAGAAGTACCACCAGTGAAAAGATCAATGTCGTGCACAGAGCTAAGCACAAATACATTAAATTATAATTATGATCATGCTTTAAATATGATCCATTTATTGAAACAGATCATTGATATAAATATGACACATTCATTTATAAAGGCTTAAATCTGACACATTTTTTTTTTATCAAGGTTTTAAACTTACTGATAAATGTCTTGTAGACGTTTCCTTCTTTCTGGTGTCATAAATCTGTCCAAATCTTCGAAAGTCTTGATTTCAACGCCAAAGCAGTATTGGATATAGCTGGTGTAACCTTGCAGACCATGGTCACGACCTCTTTGGATATTGAAAGCTGCCAAATCAAGTCCAGTTGCGTTTCCACGTCGCCTTTAAAAATTTTATATTTACTAAATACACATAAAATTTAACTTGAAATCGTATATTTTAAATTACTAGAAAGAAATTAATTGTTTTACAGGTATCTTATACATTGGGTGCCTCAAAATATTAGTTTCATTTAATTCTCAAATTTATTATTTATCTATAATTAGAACTAATATTTTTGTGCTTAAGAATTTTTTTTAATATTTAATTTTTTTTAATTATTTTTATGTGAAAAATGTCTTATAAATCTATTTTAGGTTTATAATTTTTAATTTTTTCACGTTTAATTTTTATTTCTAGTCGTGTAAATTAGTTTTTATTCTGTTTCTAAATTCTGGTGCATATGTTGGAAGCCATTTTATAAAGAAATTTTAAAAATATCATAAAAAAATAATATTTTCCCATTTTATTTAATGTTTTACTATATAGAAACCTATTACTTTAAAATAGAAAACTATAGACCCTTTTATTAATCTCTTATTTGCATATTGACGGTCAATGAAATTAACCTTGATCAACAGTGAGTTTATGTCTTGTTACGGATGGTTAAAAACGATTTAATTCACATAGTTAATGTTAAGTAGATTAAATAAATCTGGTTCAAATATTCTGTCAGATTAAATTCTTTTCTTAAATCTCGATAACATAATTATCATATATGATTACCGAATGTTTAATCTTATTGCTTAAATATATATGCTGGTTATTAAAAAATATTCAAGAGATAATATATTACAGGATACAATAATATATTTGCTTACTACTAATATAGCAAATAAATTACTGGACTTTTTCAGGATTTATTTCTTGGATAATGACTTTGAAAATTATAAAATATATTAATGTTTAATTAAAATAACATACGGATGCTTATAAAACATGTGTATCTGAATTTTAATCTGCTTTGATTTTTCCCCTTCTTAATTAAATTAATTCATCGTTTAAAAGATGTGTTGAATAGTTTTCCATTCAGACATCCCATTTAGCGATTAAATTAAACTTCGATTTGATAACGAAAAAATCACTTTTGCACACCATAAAAAATCTATAAATTAGTGTATTGAAAATTTTAAATTCTTTTAGTGCACTGAAATTAAAATGAGTGATCAATTTGTCTTCAAATGCCTCATACCTGTACAAGAAATTCCTGACATCTGGCACCATATATGGATCGAACTTCTGAGCAGGTTGAAGAGTAAGTCCTTTCATCAGTGGGTCAAGCTGGCCATCGTAAAGCTCAAACGGGAAGAAGAAGTAATTCCTGAGCATGATGCCGGATATGTGTCCGGAATGCTCTTGGATCTCACTGAAAAGTCCGTCAATCAGCGTGTGTCCATATCTGTAAGCAGCTGTTGAAAACTCGTTGATCATGGTTGGCTCCATCTTTGAATTATATTGAGTGAATCCACTTTCCAAAACCCATAAGCTATAGAAATCCATGTAATGCGATCCTAAAATAGTCGGCAAATACTCTCCGTACACAACCATCTGGAACTGCGCACTTACAATGCGTCTGAACGGAGAAATCAAAAATAAATACCATTAACTAACAGAAAAAAGTTATGCAGTAAAAAAGAATAAATTTAGCTTCAGTTCGTTATTTTAATTTATATATATATATATATATATATATATATATATATATATATATATATATATATATATATATATCGATAGATAGATAAATGTAAGAAGCACTAAAAATAAAGTATGACTACAAATAATATCCCGAAACTCAGATTTAAATGAAAGAATATTAATATCCGATCATTTGAAAATTGTAGATATATTTATTTATATATTTTGATATACATATAACATGTTATATTTTAAATAGATTTCCTATATTTAATAACTTAAGTCGTAATTTAAGTTGAGAATATAAATGCATAAATATATTATGAAGATATAATATAACACACACACAAATACAATAGATGATTTATGAAAATAACTGTCTATTAATAACAGAAAAAATATAGCTATAACTGATATTTCAAAATAAACAGCATACAATTTCTGATTTAAAATATATTTCAATCTAAATTTTCAATAACTTAATAGTTAAATAGTTATTAAAAATTTAAATACTATCGTTATGCTCTTAAAGGCTTCCAATATATATATATATATATGTATGTATATATATATATATATATATATATATATATATATATATATATATATATATATATATATATATATATATATACATACATACATACATATATATATATATATATATATATATATATATTATGTAATATCTTCAATGAGACTTGTTTTTACATTATAATTTAACCTCTCAGCAATTTGTTAATTTTCGTTAAATTCACAAGATTATTTATAAGTAAGTCCTATTAGTATTATACGTAATGAAATGTATTATTTATTTATTAATAATACATTTTCTTTAAATTTTATTGAGTTTTGATTCAAACAAAATTTTTAACTACACTTATTTTAAGTTCATCACTACCTACGAGGATTTAAAAATGAAGATTTATAACAAAAAATGTCTTATAATTTAGGAATACTATTCATGACATCTTAATTGATTGATCACCTTGTTTCCCAGAAAAGTGTCTCATCATCCCAGTGGGGGTTGACGTGCTTCAGGCCCTCGGCCACCCTGTTGTGCTGTCGCATCCAAATTGTGTGAAGAGAAGTTAGAGCTGGATGTTGATTAACACGAACGTCTCCTAAAGGCAACAAGTTGTAAAGCCGTTTTAAAACTCTTTTGGAAAAATATTTTTCAGTTCTCTTTGAACATAAATATAAAGAATTTTAGGTAAAGTATTTTTGTTTTAAAAATACTCGCTTATTTCATCTCAAATGCTGAAAAATGATCTGATTTTTTTATATATTTATTTTATTTAATAAACCTATTTGATAGATAAATATTGGCTCATTCAAAATCCATAAGCTATAATTATCTATTCAAAAAGAGACAAATTTTTTATGTTAATGCAATTACATTATGCAATTAAAGGCATATTAAACTGATTTACCTTATTAAATAGTTAAAAAATAATGTGTTAATTCCCAATATTAATTTGATAAATTATTCGTGTGACGAACTATAATACACAACAAACACGACGACTAATTTGAATTTGAATTTCTGTGCACATATTTTGTAATTTCAGCAGAAAATTACGAAATGTAAGTGTATTAAATAAGTGAGGAAATTTATAGCAATTATTTTCAGTAATATTGTTACGTAAATTTATATACATATTTTTTATTCATCTTTAAAGTTATTATTCAGATCTATAAAAAGCAAATAATGTTCCTTTAATAAACCCACTTTAAAGTTACTTAGTTCATTCAGTTCCTTTAAGCTACAATTAACCATTTTAAAATTGACAATATTTTTATGTTTATACTCTTAAATTTTGTAGTTAACGACAATATTAAATTGCTTTACATTTTTAAGCAGTTTAAAATTAAAAATTATATTTTTAGTTTCGTATTTTAAATTGATACATTGTTCTTTTAACAAGTTGTAATAAAGCATACTTTTTTATTTAAAAAATAAAGGAATGTTTGAATCAAATTTCTTTCCATATATTTTGTTGTTTCAAAAGAAAAAATTTAAATTTATATATATTAAATAATTGATGTAATTTGTTCAATTTATTTTAATTAATATTTTTATGGACCAAATTATGATAGCACTTAAGCTGATAGAAGTGCAAAGTGTAAAAATATTGGAAACAAAGATTCGATTTTAAAGACAGATGGCAGCACAATATAATAAACATAAATTTAAAGATTTTATTGAATTCATTTTGAAAAAGACGTGTTTTATGCCAGAAAGTATTAAACATTTCAAGAGTTATAATTATTACTTAATAAAATTTACAGAAATATATTAAAATTTGAATATTTAAAAACTTTGAAGCAAATTTAACTATAAATTTTTCTAGAAAATATTCGTCAGAAATTTTTTATCAACTCAAAACTTCTACGTGTTTCGTAAATTCATGATATGATTTATCATAAGATGTAAATATTTGAGTTCATTGAAAGAAAAAAGAATATTTTTGAATTGCACAGTGTCTTCAAGTTTATTTTTAAAACTTATTAACTTGAATAATATTAAACTTATATAAAAAAAAAATTAAAAAGAGCTCAAGATAATTTCATTAAATTATAAAGTTATATAAAACCATTTCATCTATTTGAACACCATTATTATTTTAGTAACAACATGTAAAATTAATTATATTTAAAAGTAATTTCTAATCTAATTAAAGAGTACAAGATATTTATTGAAAATACATTTAATGAATTCAATGTATTGAAATAAGCTACACTTAAATGTTTAAAAATATGGCAAAACTTGCATGTCAATGTTATTAAAATTTGTCATCTATGATACATTAAATTGCTATATATTTTCAAAACAGTTCAACACAAATTATATTTATTATCTATTTTAAGTTAACAAATTATCTATGCAATAAACCAAGAACTACTAAAAAAGACTTAACCTCATCTTTTTGTCCATAATTTCTTTTTTCTCCCTATTATCTAACTTCATGAACTAAATTGATTTTAACAAATGTAATTTAACGCAAAATAAAGTAGCTTGATAAAATGAAGTAAGGACATTACCTGATCTGAAACAATACAAATTCCTTTGCGGTACGCTGCACTGATCCATTTTAGCATCACTTGTTTGCGGCAATAAATCGCCTGCGTGGGGCACCTTAGTAACGAGCAGCTTACCTGTCATAATAAAGCGGGACTCATTTAAAAATGTTCAATAAGTTCTCTTACATAAATAATGTAAGTCTGCATATCACATTGAATTTTTGAAATGATATTGATTATCAGTCATTATTTTGAAATATATATAATGTGAGTGTGTGTAATGACAAAAGAAACTTTATTTTTAAAATTAAATTATTTCATTTTTAATTAAAATTTCAATTAATTTGTGTCACTCTCTGCACAATACCATTTTTTATAAATGTAATTGTAATTCATATTTCCCTAATAAATGCATATGAAAAGTATTTAATGATTCTATAGTTGATGTTTATATTAGATTGATATTGTACCTTTTTGATCACTTTTAGTGATTAAACAATAATTTAATAAATATTATGCTAGATTATTAAATGTGCACAATTTAAAAATTATTAGAGCATTATTAATTATTTAAAGGAGTAAACTTTAAATTTCGATTAAAAGAGATTAAGTGGGATAAACTTTTTTTTACTAATTTCAGAAATTGAGCTTTTTAAAGACTAATAAAATAACTAGTTTTTTCTTTTTATAAATTTGAGTGATAATGAATCTAAAATGCGATTTGTTAATTTAATACACGAGTTTTTTATTCAATAAGTAAACTATTTAAATTAAATTTCAAAAATTTTATATTAATTAAAATAATTAATATAAAATTTGAAATTATTAATTTACTTCCGTAAAATTTGAATACTTCTTTCAGAAATAAGAATTGCATTATTGAAAAAGCCAGTATAATTTAAAAACTCCCAAAGATTCCCTTGTTATAAAAACTACTTCATCTTTAAAAAATAACGCATTCTTTCTGCGTTACTTGACGTATTTTATAAGCATATAATCCCGAACTAATATCATGAGGGCATTATTTTCATACTTTTTTATTTGAAAATATGTAAAAAAAATTTCCTTAAATATGGCAACAACTATTAATCTATAAATTTTTATGCCTTTTTTGCTCCGTTAGTCAGTACTAATAAAACATTTTCACACATAAAACATTTAAAACATTTTTCACCTTGAAGGAAGTAATTTATTTTTCCATTTAGACATTAATATGTTAATGTTATTCAAATTTTTTCGAAAAATTCAAATATCTTCTATAAAAAATGCAAAAATATTGTAAAGTATCAAATTTTTCAAAATAAAAAATAAATCGTTCATATTTAAATATTAAGTCATCTATAACGTAATGAAATAAAGTTTTAAGGTTTACAAAATCATTAAGTTAGTTTGAGAAACACTACTGACCATCTCTGAAAGATCTTAAGTTTTCTGTTTGATTTTCTTGACTTCCATAAATATTTGAGCCATCTACAAAAGCGGTGACTTGATCCATCTGTTGACGAGGACCTATTTTAGAGGGAAGTTAATGGGATATTAAAAAAAACAAAGTAAAATTACTTTAATGTTTTGTTTAATTTAATTGAAACTTTCATTTACTAAAAAATAGTTTTTTAGTAATATTTTCATAGAAATTTGTAACATATAGCTAACAAAGAACATGCTTTCTTTAAACACTATTTACATGAAAATTACCATTTATAAATTACTTTAGAATAACATAATAAATGCTTTAAATTTTCAAAAACATTTTTTTTAAATATCACTCACACGCAAGCAAAATACTCCACTAATAAAATACAAGAAGTTACAAAATCTAATTGTTTCAAGATTTCAACATCTTAAGTTTCGTTTTTTATTTTAATGTTTCATAAAACTAAGTAAATATTACTCAATTTGCAAATATTTAATCATTTTCTTAAATCACTGTTTACCCGAAAATTACCATTATATATATATATATATATATATATATATATATATATATATATATATATTTATATATATATATATATATATATATATATATATATGTATGTATGTATGTATGTATGTATGTATGTATATTCATAATTGTATTAAAGTTCTAACTTTATTTACACTATTTTATGAAGCAATATTATAAAACTTTAAAGTATGCATGAATACAAACAAGATTTATTAATAAAATTTATTTAAAAATGACGTTCATAACATAGATAAAATTCTGACAATGTTAAGGACATACCCAAAGTACAAAGAGGGCAGGGTGCGGAACGGACAAAGTTCAAGCAGTCTTGACCATATTTCGAATAAAAAGGATCATCCTGAGGAAGGAGAACAGGAAAGCACTGGGGGTGGGTGTCATTCGAGTGGGGGCAGCATTGTATCATCTGAGGACCACCTACATTTATCATAGAAGGAAAAAAACAATAAAATAGTCAGTGTTTTTCTAAGAAAAAGATATTTTATAAAGTGTTTAAAAATCATTTGAAATTTAGAGATACACTAAAATTTAAATCTAATTTTTTACTAACTAATCGTCTTTTTGTCAGTTAATTTTATTGCTTATGGTAAATATAAAAAGTACATTTATCAAGAAATTCATATTTATGTGAGAGAATCAATAATTTCCAATACTAACTAACTATTTTAAGAATCTTCCAGTGTATAGTAAAAATTTACAATATTATATTCTAAAAGTCATTTAATTAATAATGAAGCTAAATGATTATACGTTTATAATTAATAACTATTAAACTTAACCCAGGTAAAAGTAAGTTTTATGTTACTGCAAATATTAATTTTGCTGTTTGGTTTAAAAAGTTCTTACTCTTCTAACTAATTTTAGCTTTTACTAAAAAGGCCTTTATTATAGAAATATATTTTTAATGAGTATAATTCATTTATAAATTTTTTATACATAGTTACATTTTATAATTATAATTAATTGTACCAAGAATTTCAGCCAAGTTTCGAAATCAGTTATTATAATATCTAGTACACAGTAATTGTAAAATCTAAGGAGTTTAGGTATACATATATATTGGAAATTAATATTTTCTTCACTGTATAAATAATACATATTATTTTAAAATAATTCAATTAATTAAGATAAATAAAATGTATTTAGCAAACATTTTAATTTTTGCGTAATATATTATGGTTTATAGGAATCACATGGTAAACAATAATACACAATATCATGCATCATTAGTATATTAGCAATAGTATTTATAATGCAAAAGCACAATATAATTAGTAATAGCTTATGAAATCAGATTAGGTAATACATATTAATCATATAATGTTAATTAAATATCTATTTACATTATTCAAGAATAAAAAAAGTAATTGTTAATGCAATTTAAACGTGCCGTGAGGTATTATTAATAGTTTATAAATTTGCGAGTGTTAGTTGATAATTGTATTGAAAGAAAATTAATATATTAGAAAATGAAATGTGCATGTGTTAATGTTAAATATGAGTTTAACGTATGTGAATAGCTCTATAATCAGGTCAGTATGGATTATCAATGTTAACATGCTTACCGTGCAATCATTTCTAGCCTTTGTTAATGCTTGTTAATTTTATTTTTCCACTTACCATTTCGATGTTTAGCGGTATGTTCGGAATGCAGTTTTGTACTCGACTATGGAGAAGAATATGAACAAAAAGGATAAAGTATTTAATAATGTGATTTTATCCTTATAAAGTTTATATATGAGATTTTAAAATTTAGTATTTTTTATAACTATAGCATATATATATATTACGATTATTAATTGTGATATATTAATTGGATTTATCTCTATAATTGAGTATGTACTCAATGAATATATGAAATAAAACATTGTGATATTGATTCGAATAATATAATCTGTGACATCTGATAAAAATGTAATAAGGATTATTTCGAAAGGTGTTACTATTTTGAAAGAATAACTTTTCTTAATGATAATGGCAGAATGCAATATAAATATTTTAATTATATGTAATATATATATTTAATCACAAAATGTAATATAAATATTTTGCAGGTTTATTTTTCAAATTTCTGTATTTTATGATAACGTGTTATATTTATTAGTATCAATTAAAAATACTCTTGATTGTGAAATGTACTTGGAATATCTTACAGTAATTTTTACATATATATAAAAACTTTTAAAATATTTAAAAAGAATCACGTAATACTGTTAAAATTAAATATGAATATTAACGATTCCTAATCACTTTGTATCATATGTTAAGTAGGACAATTATTTCTATCCATTACATTATAATGAGTATTTTTATATTATAATGAATAATTGCCATAAATAAAAAAAATATATATAAAATATAATATTAAAATTTTAAATATTGATGTATAAATACTATTTCTTTTCAAAATAATTCAAAAATTTTATTTTTTAATTAGTTATATATTAAATTTAAAATTAACATAATTATAAAGTGTATTTTTTATATTTTCTTTATATTTATACTTACAACTTGCTAACTATAATTAAAAAGCTTAGTTTTTTTTATATTTTCATTTATAATAATATATTATTAAATCACGTGCTAAATGAAATTTAATTATTAAGTTTTCTTGTAATAATTTTAAAACATAATTACAAGAAAACTTAATATTAAGTAATTGTTAATAAATTTTAAAGTTGTTTTAAAAATTTGTAGTGAGACGTTTGTTCTGAATGTTCACTACTAGATGGCAGCAGCAAAACATTTTATTTCTTGCATTCCTTCAAACATGTGTTTTACTACTAAACATCGCCATGGAGTGGCGTATCACGTACCAGCCGGCATACCAGTAATGGGCGTTAATGTAATATCATGATCAACGAATTGTCCGAAAGCCATCAACAAGTGAGTGAAATCCTTAGCAGGACGGTCCATGTGTCGATGGATGTAAAGGGAGATAACACGAGGTGGCGGTAGTGGTTTACCAGATTTCGACATGCGAGGTACAGATATTCCTTAAAAAGTAATGCATATATTAATATACAATTGCAACTGAGAAAGAATCAATAATTGATTTAAGTTATAAGGTAAAAAGTATTATTTTAATTTTGAATATAGAAAATTGGGCAATACGGAAAATAGTATAAAAAAATGTTTCATATAATTTTGATGAATATAAGAAAAAATGAATTATGCAGAAGAATTTTAAACAGTTAGTAATGATAGAATCACACAAATTATATTCGTATCCTTGAGAAGAGTAACATTTTAATCAAAAATTGGTCTCAGAATTTAGATTAGAAATACAGATTTGAGACATGTTTATTGAATTATGCTGTCATCAACATATATTCTTATTAATTTTGTGTATTTTCATTAAATAGAAGCATTTATGACGTGTTTAATAGGCTATGATGAGGGAAATAAATTTTTTCTGTAAAATACCTTACTGAATTTCAAAATACTTTGGTAATTCGATATTAATACACCATATGTTTATATAATTGGCACAATCGAATAATAAGAAGAAATAGACACTGAATACAGATAAATAGTTTGCGAAAGAGAGAATATTAAAACATTTGTAACGTCAGATTTAAATTTATCAATTTCAAAAACTGCTAAATTTAGGTAACGTCTAAGAAGCATTTTTTTGCATGAAAAACATTACATCTAAAATACATTTCTTGTCAGTTATAAAAGACGTGCTTAGCTCATATCAAAATGTTGGGCTATAAGTACCATAAAAGACTCTCATATTACCAGGTCCACTTATTACAACATGAAATTTTAGTAAATGGTGGTCATAGTTAAGAAATTTCTAGTTAATTTAATAACTTTCACTAGGACAGAAATTTATGTTGTAATATATAATTGAAGAATTGCACTGAAACAGTATTTTTGTCTTCTAAAGTATTAAAATATCTAAAAAACAAATAAGGAAAATGTAAAGAATTATATATTATAATTATTAATTAAATAAACGAGGACTCTGCTTTTATACTTAATTTTCTTTTGCTTTTGTGATAGTTAAAAAATTATACAACATGCATTATTTCTAACTAAATAATATTTTCTAATTGTTAATACAAGAAACAATAAAAAAACACTATATGGCCATTCCTGCAAAAATAATTTAACTTACTTTATATGTTGAACATAGATCTTTATGTAGGATGTGTAGGAAAATAATTCACATTACCAAAATACAATAATGAGAATAGTTTTCGAATAAGTTTATATTTTTCCATTTATTTAAATCCTAAAAATCACATTAACCAGAGAACGAACATTCTACATACATTTTAATTCAAGTTTTAGGTCTACTAAATCATATTAATTTATTTTTGAGTCCAAATAAAAATTAACTAATTTTTCAAAGTAACATAATTTTAACTGTAGACAAAATGTATAACGGCTTATAAAGTTAATGCAAAAATAAAGAATTGAGTGCACTGTATTCCATTTTATCCTAAATAATAATTGCAATATCTTATTTTCCAGTTCAGTTGGATCATTTAGTTTAACATAACATAAGTTTCTCTACAAACATTATTTTAAAAAAAAATTATAAATATAATTCAAAATTTTCTCATAATTTCAGTTAAAAAATCTTGACAATCTAAAATTGTAAGCGCAAAATATTCTACTCCATAGCGTTTAATAATCACATATTCTTTTAACATCAACTGTTACTTTAATTTTTATTGACACGTTAATTTATAGTCTATTCTCTTGATATTTATCTGACTCCAAATGTGGGCCAGATAATATTTATATTACAATATATAGTGTAATATATATATTATATAAATTTTCAATGAGTAATTCTCACCATCAGTATAATCAGGAGGCAGCAACCGCTGCAAACACGTTTGTGCTTTACCCCATGTGGGATTGTAAAGATTATTGCAGCTGCCATCGACAGATCTGTATTTTGAATCGATACAGCCATTCGATCCGGAGAAGTGTCCATGACACTCTTCAGCTGCTTTCATGGCTTCTCTCCCTTTCAGCTCTTCATGTGGCAATGCCAGTGTCACCTGCTCTTTTGTAAGGCTGAACCTGTAAGTAAAATACTTGTTAATATCGGTAATATTTCATAAGTGCTGCTGGTCTTGGCCTACAATCAAAGCTGCTTACATGTCTTTTATGACATTAGTGGCCTCTTCAAATTTTTCTGTTGCTCTTTCCATCTTGGCTGCTTTATTGTTGGGAGCAAGAAGATGTTGATGACGCTGAGATGAAGGAAACTGTCCTGGTTTCATTAAGCGTCCTGGAAAAAAAATTAATGGAAAAAACTAAGGTATAATCATGGTCTCGTATACATCGCTGTTTATGAATGATTCTCTCTCTCTCTCTCTCTCTCACCAAAGTAATTTTAATGAAAACTTATTTTGTAATAGGTTCCTTACCTCCTTTAAATATTTTTTGCTCGTGCGCTCTCTTTGCTCTGATCACGTGTTCCGCAACAACAAACGCTTGGTCCATATCATACTCGGTAATCTGTGGCAGCCACTCATAGTGAGTTCTCTGTAAAATGGCATATCTAGGCGTTATGACTCCTTGACCAGTGGTCAGTTTACATGCACATATTACTAGCGTAATGCGCAATAACAATCTGTAATAATAAATAAGTACGTAAATAAGATACCTTTAATGCATTGAATAAAATGTTCAATATAAAACTTTTTCTCATATATTTGACTGAAAAAATTAAATAATTTGTATTTTCTTCTAAAATTTGTTAATAACTGAAAACTTTCTTATGAGTTTAGGCATCTATAAATTATTTGATAAATATTGATAAACATATTAAAAAATGAGAAAATAAAGAATTAAATTCCATTTTACTCTAATATCCTTATACTGATGATTGCAAACATGAATGATATATTTTCATTAATTACGACAGTAACAAAACTATCAGAAAAAGAAAAAATGAAAAGGAATGGAAAATGAATATGAAAATTATGCTCGCAGAAAGAAGTCTTTTCACTCTAAATTAGCTGTATCTTCTTTACAATACACTTTACCCAATTACGAATCCTTATTTTAAAATAATAATATCTTTATGTACAATATCTTTGTGTAAATATATATATATATATGTGTGTGTGTGTTTGTGTGTGTGTGTGTGTTTGTGTGTGTGTGTGTGTTTGTGTGTGTGTGTGTGTGTGTGTTTGTGTGTGTGTGTGTGTGTGTGTGTGTGTGTGTGTGTATACACACATTATATACTACATTTTCTCGACAAAGATACCAATGCAAAATAAAATTGCATTTGCTTTCTTTGATTATTTAACATGAGCAAAATTTAAATTTATTCTCAAGAAAACTAATTAATCATCAAAAATACATAAAGTTAAAATCATAATATAAATAAATTTTAAATTAAAGTAAAATTCATTTTCTTCATCTTACAAAAAATTTTGATATAAAAAAATGTTTCATTCAGATATTTCTTACAAACTTACTTACAATTTGTAGGTAAAGATAACTGCAATAAAAGCTGATATTTTACTCGAATGTTAAAAATAAGTTTGGAATATGAAGTAAATTGTTGAAAAATTAAATAATTTATATTTGAGGTCTAAAATTGAAGTGTAAGAAGCAAAACTATTTAGTTTTAAATAGTGGGATTGCAAACAATTGCAAAGATTTCTTGTACTTTTTATTTTTAATTATAAAGTCATATTTTCTACAATACACGACCTGGCTACTTTAAGTTCTTAACGACACAGATTATCCATGTAATTAAGTCTGCTACATATAAAAAAGTTATTGGCATGATTATTTTAAGACCTATTGAGCGTAAATTTCTGCATTCATTTCGGAGAATTATTTAACTGTGAAATTTACAGAATTTAGAAATTATAAAAACAGCATCATTCTGGTAATTTTATGAGAAAAGTTTTCATCGTCCAAAAGTCGATTCAATAGAATAATGAATGCGAAACTTCAGAAGTTATTATTTACGTGGATTTTTAATTTGTTTTATTTCCTTCTAATAATGTAATAAATAACCCTAATATATGTATGTGTGTGTATGTATATATATATATAATATATATATATATATTTATATATATATATATATATATATATATATATATATATATATATATATATATATATATATATATATATATATATATATATATATATATATATATATATATATATATATATATATATATATATATATATATATATATATATATATATATATATATATATATATATATATATATATATATATATATATATATATATATATATATATATATATATATATATATATATATATATATATATATATATATATATATATATATATATATATATATATATATATATACATATACATACATACATATTATATATATAATATATATACATATATTTATATATATATATATATATATATGCCGACCAACTTGTCTAGTGGTCAGCGTGCCTGCCTACGGAGGAAAGGGAGATCCTGGGTTCGAATACCGGTTACTGCAAGGATGTACTTTCTCTCTCTATCCTGTCTTTGTCCTTTCACTTTGTGTGAATGAGGTATGAATGGTGCCTACCCTATAAACGGGTCGCTATGGCATGTGTGAGGGTACGATGGTGGCCCATCCACTGTGGTGCACCCGGGGCAACGCCTTGGCGGCAAAGAGGTCGCTGTTTCTGGCCGGTTCCTTGGGTATAAGAGGACAATACATCCCGATATACCTCGACCATTGCAATATATATATATATATACATATATATATATATATAAAACACTCCGAGAATTAATTTTCTTTTCTTTCAGAATTTCTAATCACTTAAAAATCAAACTCTAACTGTTCTCAATAAAGGGAAAAAAATCCGATCTTATTGTCATAAAAGGGTTGCTTTTTAGAGGTGACCTAGTTCATAATTTTCTCATGGCCATGCGTTAAAAGCGTGGTTAATGTCGTGAGAAGCGGATTTATTCAAGAGCACCGCAGTCAATCCTTCACCGCATAGTTCCTCATGGTCGACACTCCCACAATATTAATCACATCTGAGAGCAGTAATCACACCAGACAATGTTGATCCCAAGGAACGGATCATGGTTAAGGTAATGGGAGGTAAATGCTAATGCAGGACACGAAAGTGTATTCTGGCACACATTGAATTGGACATAGAAATGAGTTGTTGGGAGAACAAATCGATGGAATTAGGTCTAAGGTTAAGTTAGGAAATTGCACTTTTAATTAGACACAGCAATGCAAAAAGTTCATTTTCCTGTATGTTTTCATTTTTCTTAAGATAAAAGGATGAATACAAATATCTCTTTCAAAGACACGACTTTTTAGCAATTTTAAGCATATTTTTCATGTACATTTGCGAGTTTATACTGAATAAATATTGTACAAAAATATAAATGCCTGTATATTACTGATTTATAGCCTAGTATATTACTGATACTATGAATTAAAAACTTATGTAAACATGACCACAGATTTTAGTAAACCTTATTTTAGTAAACGTGACCTTATTTTAAACCTTTTTTAGACCTAAGCTTTAGACCTTATTTTAGTAAACCTGAATCAAAACTAAATCCGCGTTTTAAAAAGAACTATATAGAAAATAAGTTCAGTAAAAGAGATTTCCTAAGTAAATTTAGAGGAATATTTATTTCAAGGAAATTTAATTGACTTAAAATCACATTTAGACATGAAAATGTATCCTTTATTAACATTTTAATGAAATGATTCACAGAGGAGGAAAAAACTGAATAATTTTCTTAGAATAAAGATTAGAAATGGCAAGATAAAATGTGATATAATTAATATTTTGACTTCTGGAAAATATTAAAAAGCAGCTAGTATTTATTTAAAGGATTTTTTATTAATTAAAAGAAAAAATCAATTTCAGTATAGTAATATGAAAATTTTTCAATTAAGTAATTTCATCTGCTCACTTATATAATAAATATTGAAACTTTTATTTCTGAAATTAAAGTTATTATATTTCTTGTAGTCATGTACCTGGTAGATAAGTATCTAATTTCATCTAAATAAATTGTAATGCAACACCTTAGTACGGTTACCGTATATCAAATTGGTGAAAAATTCAAGAAATTGTTTTCTCTTTTTTTTTTTTTTTTTTTTGCTGATTTGTATACTTACTTTCTTTTGAGTAATTAAATAGTAAAGCATTAACTCTCCATCAAGCCAGTAAAAATAGAAAAATGAAATTAGATTAAAACATTTTGATATCGACGTACTAAATCCATATAGTTATCTGCCAAGCTTGGAAAAAATTTTTAGAATGAGAAAAGTTTTTGACAGATATTTGCTTTAATCTAGTTAACTTATTGTTTTATTACACTATAAAATATTGTTTTCATTCTTGACACACACACAGGAGTAAAATAAAAATAGAAATAAACTCCCAAAAAGCTCATTTTCGCTATAACAATGATGAAAAAACACACTTCACAGTTTCTTTGTCCTATCGAATCATTTTTATCGCCATTTGTTGAACTCTTTTACGTTTTGTTATTTGGGAGGATTATTTTAATCTAATACCTAACCTAAATGAAAGCGGCGCTCTATTTTTCCTATTCGCTTTCTTAACGCTTCTTCATTCGCTTTCGCTGCAAAATTGTCTCAATTCGAACGCCATCGTCGTGGTGACCTTGAAAGGGCATTCCCCTATCATGCGATAAATAGAACGTGGAGATCTTTCAATGGGAAGAAGGCGCTTTGTTTATTATCGTCATTTCTAAATGTAATGATTTTTATTTGGTTCTGATTCCTCGGTAATTTACATTTTTTTCTTGGAAATATTTCTTTTCGATCATTGTTATTGCGGCATTTTAAAGGTTGCTGTGCTTCCAGATAAGTGAGGTAAAAAGAAACAGGACCAAATAAATGTTCCTATTTTTTTGCTCTGTTTTTCATTTTTAGTCTGCATAGAAATTTAAAACAATTAGGTAACACAAATGTATTTACAGCTTTATATATTTCATTTAAATAAACAACGACGACAGACGCCTTTTATATGAAATTTCTACCATTCTTTTCACTCAAAACATAAGAGGCAAAAATTTTGCCAAAAATATCAACCTCTGAACAAGAATCAAATAGAATTTCTCAATTTCATTGTATCTTATTCATCATTTTTATTTAAAATTTGTGGACCCAATATGATAATTCAGTTGTTCTACTCTCATTATAAACTAATGGAAATTAATCCATCGTTATACCCAGTGCTGTGCTACTTCCAGAATTTTTAACTGAATTTCATATTTTAATTATTCTTTTTCTAAAGTTTTACACCTTATTACAAACCAAAGCCGTCACTAATAGTTGTTGCCATTTGATTATATCCAGGATGATCCAGTTTCTTTTATTTATCAGATTAAAGTACTTTTCTACCGACTCAAGACACCTAATTAGTGATCTTCCTCGTCTTTTTCTCCCATAGGAATTGTAAAGGTAAACTTTTTTACTGGGTGTGCTTTGTTATAGCGGAACAAATGCTCAAATCATCATAGTCTTTTGTATTTCATGAGTTTAACAATCATATTGTTATTGCATCAAAGAAATACTTATAATGCATCATTAATGCAGTAATACTTACATTTTGTTCTAATAATAATCAATTTTATTACTTTATTAAAATTAAATAATTGAAGCAGTTATATCCTGTCAATCTTTAGGAGCTATGATTGAAACATATCACATATAATTCACTTTGGCTTAGGGAATAATTTATTGCCATGATTGTCTCCTTAAGGATCTATATTGTATAAATATATTGCCAAGAATACGTCGGGAAAATTATGTTATTTATTTGCGATGTTGCCCTGCACTGATCTCGGGACACCTGTGGAAGAGATATTATCAAGCATGGCACAAAATGAACGATTTATGCGATTATTGTGGTTTCAGTTTTATGATCTCAACTCATGATACCTTTGTTCTGGTCTTAATGTTTGATATTCTGCTTACAGTTGTTTTCTAATCTGTAGTTAAAAATTATATATATAAAAAAAAAAAAGATTGAAGCAAAAATATTCTAAAAACGTTTATAAGTTCATTTTTTTTTAAAAAAAAATAGAACATTATCCATTTTTTAATTCCAATTTTTATGCATTGCAATTGTTATATTTTTAAATAAGCTGAAACGTTTGGTCAGATTTTTTTTAAAGTAACTCATACAAAGCTCTAGCTAACATTCTGTTGAGTTTTTCTTAAAAACACATCAGACATAACTTTAAATGCATATTTTATTCATTCATTTCAAAAAGTTATGAAATCACATCTTTACTGTGAGTTAAAAAAAAGTGAGGGAATGTCAAAATGGCTTACAAAAAATATTTTATTGAATCGAATACGTGAGATGACATTTTTTTGATATGAATGTCATCCTTTTTAATAACTCATCGTGTTTGTACTAATTTATTTATTTATTTTGAAATATGATTGTGTTCACACTACAATCGTTTCAAAATAATTATTATATGATTCCGTGACAAATCAGTTATTTTGTATTTTAGAAACAGGTGAAAAATTGAATATTCACTCATTGTATTTTCAATTTCATAATAATATATGCTAAAACCTCTTGAACCTTTAACAACACTAGCGTAAATAGGTTTTGAGTTGAGAAAATTCAAGCGTATAAAAATTCGTGAGCTTAACACATCTTTTCAAGGTGGTGCGTTTGAAGATTTTACTGGCGCGTGAAAGATTTTGTAAAGATTTATTTAAAAATCATTTCATCAATTTATTCAAAAACATGATTTTTTCAACAAAGAAGTTAATTAATTGACAAATCATTTTGGTCTTTGAAAAATTCTGTTGTATTTTCTCATGCAATACCTTAATTCAAGATTAAAGAAATATATGTTATGTGTTAAGTAAAATAAATGTTGCGTTAATAATTTGGAAATGCATTTGTGACAAAGTTTCTTTATAATGTCTGTGATTTTTTTCTTGAGACATATGAATATGATTATATATATGAAGGGCACACCAATAAAATTTTGAATATCCATTCAAATACACGATAGATGTTGCAGAAACACTTTACATACTGTATGCATTGCCACAGAACATGACCAGGTAAGGTCATACGGGGCAGATGTCATGAACCCTTTACATCAAGGGGCCTCCAAATCAAATAGGAAGTTTATTTTACGTTGTCACTCAAAAATCTTCGTAAAATAGAATAAAAAGTTTGTGAACTAGAGAGTTGCATACAAATAAGTTTTTACTCCGATTCGCAATAAGGTTAAGTTGACCCTTAATTGTACAATCAATACAAATATGCATCAAATTGTAATATATAAAAATATGAGCAAAATATAATAACCTTGGAGGGTACATAAATATGTTATGGGCATTGAAAATTTATTTCTACTATCACAACAGTGTTAAACTAAATTTTATGACAATACATCCAAGCACTTAATCCAAAAAATCTAATTTTATAGCTGTATTGTATAGATAATTAAGAAATTATATATTGTAAATCACAACAATAAAGATAATTATATTATATTCTTCACCGAATTATTTCACAAAGCCCTTCTGTGCTCTGAAAGCAATGAAAATATTTAAAGAGAAATATTACAACATTTTAACTTATTTTTGAAATTTACTTGAAAAATATAACATAATTTCATAATAAATTAGTTTAGTATTCCTTACCTACAAGAAATGATACACTTCAATTAACATGTAATAAAACCTCTAAAAAAAATGGATGAGAAATATTCCGAGATATTCATGACAAACGATATGTGATATAAGTTATTTAGAACACATGGCCAATGGCAAGGGCGTTTATTATTGGATATCAGGAAATAGATTTTTCATTTTTAATGCTGTGATCTACATCAGTTTGACCTTACAGACTGGAAAAAGCGGTTGCATGTAGTTAATGAACCTGATTAAACTGAATTAATAGTTTAAAGGAGCAAATACAGTATGCTTCCATAACCAGCCTTGTTTATTTCTATCTCCATTCATGTTTCTCCACTATTACATTTCGTTCCATTTTTCAACCTTGAAAATGGTTATGTTTACAACTATTCTTAACGGGATTAGTTAGCCTGTTCATTCATCATTCTACCAATTATATTCTCTGTTGTCACGCCTTTGATCACTAACAAGTTTAAAGAACAATTGAATTGGTGTGTGTTGAATAAAGAAAAGAAAACTTTCTAAGTATCGTTACGATACAATTTATTCTAATTTCGCTATTCATACGTCGAAAATGTATGACAAAGCAAAATGTGTGTGGTAAATTTATCAATTTTGTGGTCTCTTTTAAAATTTAGGTGGTTGTATTGTTACGAGACAAGTGTAAGAATTAATAGAGAATCGGTTCGATTTTATTTGGAAGACAAAATTTAGAGTTATGTTACAAGGCTTTTGTTAAATGTAATTATACATTATGATGAAACAAATGTAGGCTTCTAGGATATATTTTGGCTTTTCTTTTATAAAAGAGTATGGCATGTAGATTAAATTTATGACCCATTAAAGTTACATGAACCTCACGTATAAAATATATTATTGCGTCGAAACTTTCTTCCTTTAATTACCTGAAGTAAAAGTCACAATATGCTGAAAATTTCTTTTATCGTAATTGAATTCAATCTTTCTTTGATAAGAGTTATATGTGTGTGTGTGTGTGTTTGTGTGCGTGTGCATGTGTGTGTGTGTGTGTGTTTGTGTGCGTGTGCATGTGTGTGTGTGTTTGTGTGCGTGTGCATGTGTGTGTGTGTGTTTGTGTGCGTGTGCATGTGTGTGTGTGTCTGTGTGTGTGTCTGTGTGTGTGTCTGCGTGTGTGTCTGTGTGTGTGTGTCTGTGTGTGTGTGTCTGGTTGTGTGTGTGTGTGTCTGGTTGTGTGTCTGTGTGTGTGTCTGGTTGTGTGTCTGTGTGTGTGTCTGTGTGTGTGTCTGTGTGTGTGTGTCTGTGTGTGTGTCTGTGTGTGTGTCTGTGTGTGTGTCTGTGTGTCTGTGTGTGTGTGTCTGTGTGTGTGTCTGTGTGTGTGTGTGTCTGTGTGTGTGTCTGTGTGTGTGTGTCTGTGTGTGTGTCTGTGTGTGTGTGTCTGTGTGTGTGTCTGTGTGTGTGTGTCTGTGTGTGTGTCTGTGTGTGTGTGTTTGTGTGTGTGTAATACTGGTAAATAAAATAGCACAAATCATTGATAGAACTACAAATATACCTTTTCATTTGTTTTTATTAGGTTTTATAATGTTTCTTGTTCTTATTTAACATAAAATTAAATGTAATAATATATTATTTAATGTTATAAAGAAATAGAAAAAACACATATTCAAATAAATAAAGATAAAGAAGGGTATAAAATATTCAAATAACCAACAGCTTATATATTTTTGAAAATATTTTTCTACTTATTTTTTAATTTGATTTCATAAGTAGTTTCCGTTTAGAACTTTTTGTATATATTTAAATATTATTTTTCTTGAAAACATACATCCACTTCAATTTATCTAGTTATCATATTGTTTTAAAAATTAGTCTATATGAACTTGTAGCACAGACTATTTTAGGATAGTGTTGGCAATGCAATTTCTATATTAAATAAATTTTTATTCTGCTTGAAAAACTTCAACCTTCTTTATTTTTTTCTTATAAACTATTTTATGATAGTTTTAGTAAATCATTCTATTTTAAAGTCATTGCTCTCATAATTTAAAAACTCAATTTTTCTGTTATGGCCAAGCATAAAATGAGTAGTTAATGCAAATATCTTTCCTCTCTATACATAAAATTACATAAAATCCATAAATATCAGTAAATGTATAATGACTTATGAAAAATAGCATTGTAAAATAAATATCTTTTAAAACATTACAAAAGAAGATTTCAATATTTCTCTATGAGAGATTCATCATAAAACTAAGTAAAATCATCTGATTTGATTCTTAAAATTACATTGCTCTTTCTGTTTTTAATATATTTCAAGCGTTCTATATAATAGCTAAACCTTTAGTGATAAGTTTGAATACAGTTATAAAAAAAAATTATTAATGTCAAGAATATGGATAAAATTATACCTTTTTCATTATTTTAGGAACTTTCAGCTTTAAACAAAAGAAATACTTAAAAGTTCAGGAAAAGAGTCTTCTGCCCAAGAAGAAGGAATTCAATAATTTATGTGAATATATGAATGTTAGAAAGTAGGCATCATACTAAACAAAATGTTAAGAAAAATGAAAACTTTTCGTGAAAATGAAGGGGAAAATTGAAATATGAAAATCTTTCCTTAAGAAATTTTTCTTGGGAAAAATTTATAAATAAAAATGTATATATTCTTCAAATCAATTTTAAAAAGTTTTAAATATGATTATTTATTATAATTTTTAACATGAGCTTTGAAGAAAATTTTTTTATAAATTTGGCTCTTTAGATGATATTTAGCTAGAAATTGTGCATAACACTCTATCAATATACTTTTTTTTAAAAAAAAAATCAACTTATTTGAGGCATGATAAAATCATATTAAGCAGAAATGTCTTAAAATGTCACAATAGCTAAATCATGTGTTAAACATAATCATCTTAGTGTAATAAAGGGTATGATTAAAAATAATACACGCAAAGACATCAAAATGCTAGTATGTCAAAAAGAATAGTTTATTTATTGTTACATATTTCTCAGTACTTAAAATTAAAGAAACTTACAAACATTGAAGAAGAAAGCTCAAATTAAATATGGGAGTATTAATTAAAGATTTTAAACATTTTTATAGATTTCTCTATGAAATAAAATTCAAAATTTTGAAACAGTAAATTTCAACACCATATGTGTTCAAATTTACTAACTTTCAAAATTTTTAGGAAACTACATGTTTTATAAGGATTATATCATAAGCCCTTTAGCTAAAAATACTAAAATTGTGTTATGTAATAAAAGAAACCCAACATAGAATTAGTTTTAAATTATGTCAATTTATTTAGATCAACTCATAAAATTATTGCGGAAACTATTGAAAGCAATACTTTATGTACTTAAATTACTAGATGAACATTACAGGAAAAAAGAATTGTGTAAAAAAAGGTAAAAATAACTCTGAAGAGATAAGAAGTAAAATTCTCCCTGCAGTGAAGAAAGCGGCAAAAAAATTAACATTAAAGCAAACGCGTGAGTTTTATTGACGTTCTAAGCTCAAATTTTCTTAATGACGTTACCTCTTTTTGAAAAGATATTTTACCAGTGTTGTGTTTGCATAGAATATGTCAGATTTTAGTTTAGAGGTTACAAAGTTCACTTAATGCACATGTCTCTCTTTTTTTGAATAAAAGTTCACTTAAGGGCATTTCTAAGATACAATAGAAAAAAGTGAAACTACTTAGAAAATTACACCTGATAAATAAAAAAGGCTTAAAAATGTTTTTTCAAAATTTATAATATATTTTTAGATTTAATCTATGTGTAAATACGACAAATATTTTTTCTTCAAATCTTATTCTTTTTTCTTTTATTTTTTTATAAATTAGAAAGTACAAGCAGTGTTTATGAGATAATAGTCACATCAAGTGTTATACGCTGTACATTTTAAGATAACTAAATGCAAATATTTATGCCCGGTGATTTTGAATCATTTTTTCTTCACGCTATTTTAATACATAAAATAATGTTTTTTCGCGCCAGGTTTTTACTATAATTCACACTAGATATAGCATTATTTATGAGTTAAATATTTTTTTTGGATTTCAAGGAAATCATTTGTTAATTTAAAGCATGATAAAAATTTTTTAAAATTCTAAAAATATACTCTTAAAACACTCTGTGTCAAAAGTACTTTACTATGTAATTATTATTTTGAGGAAATTTTAAAATTTTAAGTAGCTAATCAGTTGCAAAGAGCTTTTATTGGTCGAAAAGGAAACAAATATTAGTTTCAAGTTTTTTTTAAATATTGTTTGTAAATAATTTTACATATCTTTTTATACTGTTGTTTATTGTTACGTTTATATTATTTTTATTTATATTTTGCATTATTTTTAATTTTAAATTTGTATTGTAAATGACTGTTTTCAAACGCTTTGTGCATTGAAATTTCAATATATTCATTACCCATTGACCAGTGTTTATTTTTATGGTAAAAAGTGTTTATTTTCACATACGTAAAATAATACAAAGTAAAATACTAATAATTGTTTATATTTTTAAACATGATTGCATAATATCTAATGTAACAGCTAGTTCTTATAATGTAAGTTACATAACCAGAATGTTCTTAAGAAAACAAATCTACTTAACGAATATAAATAACATGGAATGAAGCATGGCAAAAAAGGAATGACAGTGTAAAAGAACCGTTCAATGTTTTCTTTACAGTTCAACAGGTTAAATAAAAGTCACTGAGCAAAAACGCAGAATTTCTTTATCTGCTGCGAAAAAAGTCGAAATTTGATTTGAATGAAAGTGAGACTAATACCAATTTGCAACCGGAATCGTTTTAATATGAAAAGGAAAGAATTTTAATGTTATTTAATTAATTTTTCATTTTAGAATAAAAGGAAGTAAATTAAAGGGAAAATTAATTTTTTTAAGTAAATTTGATTTTAGTGACTCATAGAGGAAATGTTTATCTAATATATTTTTTCTAAGAACTGAACTGAAGATGAAAATTATTATTAGGCGGTAGAACTTCCGCTTCAATTATCAGTAATAAATTACATAATTTATGACTGTAAACCATTGAAAGATGAAATATGAAATTGAAATAAAATCTAGCACGTGAAACATATTAATTATGCGGCATAGTACCCTAAAAATTCGCCTTTTATCAATAAATAACGGAATGTCACTTATATATTAGACAGTGAATTGTTTAACTGTTTTTAGTTAATATGTCTTAAACAAAACGAATACAAAATATCGCATTGAATCACCTGGAAGTATTAATAATGTTTTCCTTTTGTTAATATTCTCTTAAAATGATTTTGAAAATCAGTTCAAGCAAAAATTCTTTAATTATATAATTCTAATTTTCAGTTTAAAATGTTCTTTTGTGCAATGGTAACCTTTATTTTTTTATTAAATTTACATCTTGTAGTTGCATAAATTGTTTTATTTATTCAGAAATAATGAACATGAAAATCATATTTAAAAACAACAATTCTATTATCTAATTTTATAATATATACATATAATATATATATATATATATGAATATATATATATATATATATATATATATATATATATATATATATATATATATATATACATAATATATATATATATATATCACATATATATATATATATATATATATATATATATATATTAGATAGATATAGATTTGTATTTTATATATATGTATGCATGCGTTTACATATGTTTTGAAATTTAATTTTCTCATTATTTTCTTGTTTCATTCCTTTTTGATTTAGTAAAGGAATACAATTATTTTGGTGAATAATAGACTAATTTCATTCTTTTAAATTAATAATCTTTTTAATGTTTTCGTTGCTTTTTTGTTTTAGTTATGTATTTATTTGTGTGTAGTTTTTTTTATAAATCCCATTTTTTTAATTATTTATTAAAAATTCCTCCTTCTAGAAATTTTCTAAATGCATCGGCCCTGTGTTGTTCCCTTTCTTCCAAGTGTGTGAAATCAAGTGAAACTTATTCCATAATATCTAAATGTATGCAATCGTTTAATAAATTCTGTCTATTGTTTTGTTTATCATTCAGTAGTAATTATTTTTGTCACGAGTGATAGGTTTAGACTAATATTTGGAAATGGATTCCGAATTACTATAAATATCTGGGTCTTATGTAGAATCGAACTCCGAAACTGCTGAACTGAAAACCAGAGCGTTAGAAAATCGGAAACCACTTTAAATTCAAGAGTCATTTCGATATCTAATATCATTTCTCACATCTTATTTACTGTTTTAAAATAAAATGACAGTTGAATTGTTTTTCTCACCCTCTTTCATTGAGTATCTTCAAAAATAAACAAATGCTAATAAACGAGGGCAGTTTCATTGATACAAACAAAAAGAAATATTTATGGAAAAAATTTAGTTTCCGTTAAAAATTCTACGGCGATTTAATTAAATTTATCTTACATTCTTCTTGTGAAATATAGCATGTAATAATTTTTCGAACAATCTCCATATGGTAATTTTTAATTTGGCTGTTGGTTTTCTTCTTGTTTTTTTACTTAATGAGGTATATTAATTTGTTTTAAAAATTTATACACAACGAATTCTTCTATATGTTTTATATGAAACATATAATTTTTAGTCGTTATGTTTGATATTTCCATATGTTTCAAGGCTTTTTTCGACCTACACAGTTTCAATTATATGTTAGAGATACTTTACAAACATCAAGACAAAAATATGAGGCAAATTACAAAAATTATAATTTATTTCATAAATGAATATGCAATATAAATTAATTTTAAATTGATATAAATAGTATAATTATCAAGCATATAAAACATATTTATTGATTAAATGAAAGTGCGCAAAAACTCTTTTCCGTTCTCATTTATGGAATCAGTAAAAAATATTATCTACTGTATTATAGTCTTATGATTTTATAACGGGATAAAAACTGATGCAAATAGCAAACATTTGCATATATTTCAATTCTTAACTTTATTTCGACTAAAAAGTAAATTAAAGATAATTGATACTCATTATTTCACATAAATGTCTTGCCAAATAATGTAATTTTGATTAAATAAAAATTAGAATCATGATATTTATTAAAATATGTATTTGCATAATAGAGAGCATTTTTATCTAATTCTCTCTCAGTTAAAGTTTTTAAAATATTTTGTGTTCCTGTGAAAGCAAAATATTTTCCTTTTTATTCATTAAATTATCAGTTTATCATTCATTTAGGCTTTTTGTCAGGATCATTTCGAAAATAAACAGCCAATCTGTTCATATAATTTTAAAAGAACACATTGATACTAGAACTAAGTAAAAGATTTTCTGAAATTTTAAAAAACAATTTTCCCAATTATTTAAACATAATATCCAAATAAGGTAGGGATGGATAACGAAATTAGTAGTTTATCAATGATATCGATAAATTTAAATAAATTGAAGTTTATCAGAACCATATTTAAATCTATGATTTTTCTATGAAAATAAATGTGTTTTTTACGATATAAAACAATTATAATAATGATACCTAAAATTCTTGACATCCATTTTGGAAATGAATATCTGAAGAGCTAATTAAAAATATATCAATTGTCCTCAAACTAAAATAGAGATCATTAGATTTATAAAGAGAGCAACATTTCTCGATCAAATAAATAAATAAAAGTGTATTTATTTGATGATTATAAATGAATAAACATTATTGACAAACCAAACTGAACTTTTGCCTCACATCCTTTGGCGAAATACCAAAAACCCGTTTGCATGATTTAATGAATCCTGTTTTGGTGCTAAACGGGTTAAGCATATTATTTAGAACATCTAGATTTCTATTCAAGTGATTTGAGAACTGTATCATCTAATTATTTAAAGAAAACTGAAATGAAGTATATCCCTGCGAACAAAATTGATGGGAAACCGAGATATGAATCTCTTTCCACCTCGCTGAATGTCACGCTAACTCTGGCCTTCAAGGATCTTTCTGTGCACCAACAGTAGTGAAATAAAATAAGAGATTGGCTTTAGGTATTTGTTTGAGTTACATCAGCACTTTATGGATAATATATCATTTGTCTTAAGTTGTCATATGCATCCGTCTAATGGGATCAAAAGCATCGGTATATTTACTAGAAAACAAAAAGGAAATGCTAAAGCTTGATTATTTTTAATTTGCAATTTTATCGTTTTAGTTTGATGTTTATATTTGACTTAGAATGTAAGCGTCTCTCAGTTAAATTTTATTGGAGTTTTAGCTTATCTTGAGTTTATTATATTTCTTGTGAACACTTTTGAAATAGGTGAGATATAAAATATATCAACTGTCCTGCGAGCTTTTTTTCTAAAACTTTCTAGAAATGTTAAGTTTAAATTGTGATCTAATAATTCATTTTTAATTTATAACAACTATCATATGTTAATTTGAAGTCGATGCTTATTGATTTGATAAATTTTTGTTTTGTGTGATGAATATCAAAGTATTTAAAACTTGAAAACAAAGTTGTTATGAATATAAATTAATCACAATCAAAATTATGTTTATGTTAATATATATATATATATATATATATATATTAAACTAAATATATGTAGTATATAAAATAATTTTACATTCATATAAGAACAACTTCTCCCATTCATTTCAGAAAAAATGCACTAAAATATCAAATTTGATAAAAAAAAAAAAGTTGCATTTTTTCAATTTATTTCATTTTTCATTGAAATGTTTTTCCGATATATTGAGTTTAAATAGTATACCTAGACTTTATATATTTCTTCAATTAAATTTTCTTTTCAATTGAACAAATAAAGCCTGAATATTAAACGGAATTTTTCGCATTAACCACATTCTAAAAGAATTCTTTTATATCACACTTTCATTACTGACTATAATGTTTATTGAATATTATATATAATATTTCTTTGTTTAAAAAAAAAAAAGAAATCGCGATAAAAACTCAATAAATTGAATACAATTTTCAATTTTAATAAAATTAATAATAATAAAAAAAATTAATAATAATAAATAATTTATAAGTCAGATGCGTGGTAATTAAGTAATTTTTCTCATAATTACAACGCATATTACTTATAAATTATTTATAAAAATCTAAAATAAAATTAGTAAATTTTGCTAGTTTCACAGGTTAACAGTTAATGGAGAAATAGAAGTTTTCAGAGTTGTATGATAAAAAGATTGATATAAATGGATCATATAAACATAAAAATACCATCTATGTAAAATTCCATTAAATTCAATATGGTTAACTATGCACCACGTAGCCTTTACAAAGAGAAAAGATCAAATTTTCTTAAATCATTAATTAATCTAATATTTAATATAATTATCTAATATCATATCTAAATAATCTTCATTACTTTTTTTCACTTCATTCTTTTATTTCGATCGGAATACTTTAAACTTTTTATTATGTATTATACGCAACTGAGATAAATGAAAAAAAGTACGTGCTCAAATGTCAACTGGAAACTTGATAATATTTCGATTATGAGTCAACAACCTTCCTTGCGCCCGCAGGTAGTAATTATTTCCAGTTGCAGAAGAGCCTGTACATAGAGGAAAGGACGTCCCGGCAATCGCCAAATATTCGACGAGAGAATTCCAAGATAAAGATGTATGTCATTGTTTCGCTCTCCCTGTTTCACTTTTGGATCTGTGTTATGCCTTATTGTAATGCCAGCAGCCCATGGGCACAAATCTGCTGATGTCTTGCAGGGAAAAAGAAAACTCTATCAAAAAATCGAGGAAGAAAAATGGCGGGATTAGTTGCGCTTCGAAGAATACAACCTTATTAAAAGCCATCTAACATGATGATTTTGAAAAAAAAATTTCTAAGTATCAATGATCAATAAAAATGATTGATTGATAATTTGTTTGGAATGCGGTTATTTTTCTTAGATTTCTAAAGTAAATTTGGATTTAATCATTATCTTTTTTATTTTCCATTATTATAGCAATTGAAATGGAAATTAATATCAACTGGTTTTAATAAAACGGGAAAAAATAAATTTCTTACAAATGAAAATGAAAATAAAATTGTATTAAAAAAATTAAAATAGGACAAAATATTTTAAAATTGTTGTTGTCTATTTAACATTCTATTTCAATAGAAGCTATATTATAAGGTATTATTTAAGAATTCATAATCAGTATTATATGAATAAAAATATAACATTTGAAATACTTTTCTATCTTTTATAGAGTCAATTAAATTCATTTATACAATGAATATTTAATTTAATTTATTCAATTGAATTTTAAGTTGAATAAAGCTTGCTAATTATTTTAATGATCTTTTATAATTAAACTATAATGTTTCATTATATCTTGATTATAAAATTTTAATTTACTAACACAAATATAATTTTAGCCTGTTTTAAATATAAGCTCATGTGAAAATAATTCGAGTTCTTTTGCAACAGCATACTTTTTATTTCTATTTTTGCATTATAAACAAACATTTTATTCCGTGTTCATATGCACAAATTTCTTCAATAAATGTTAATAGATAGTTTTCTAATGATAGTTTCACAATACAATAAATAACTAAGTAAAAATAAATTAGAATGATTCTACATACTTCGTTTAACAACGATTATGAATTATTTAAGTGTTGTAGTAGTTGAATAGGTAACTTTATGAACGTATTTTTAATTCTATGCTTTATTATACTTTATTTATTCAAAAAAGATCAAACTTTATCATTTTTATATTTAAAATTAATTAAAAATGATTGCAAACTCAAAATAATATCAGTGAAAAAGCGTCAAGTGCAGTAACACAGAATATATATATTTCGAAGTTTACTATTTTTATAAAATGAAATATTTTCAGCTCATAATATGATGTTTTATATAATATGATGTCCTATAAAAGCAATACTTATTCTTAAAAATATTAAAAAAAAAATTTTTGTTTTTGGTAAATGTTTTTGAAAATGATTTTACTTGAGACTATATAAAAATTTGTTTTATATTATCCGTTTAAAATATTACATTTTATAAAATTCGTCCTAAAATATTTAACAAACTAATAGTCTTTTAAATAAATAGAAAAAAATATTTGATTTATTGAAAAAAACATTAATAATATCTATAAAATGTTTTGAAAATAGCTACTATATAAATGTTTGAAAAAACTAAATGTAATTTATATGATTATTTAAATTATCTGAGAAAATGTTATATTTCTGTGTTATGATTGCATTGTATTATCTCAGTATGAGGACATCGTCAAGAAATATTTTAGGGCCCGTGAACTTGTGGGTTAAGCCCGGATATTTGCCATATGTGTTACATTATAAATTTGTGTTTAGTTACCAAACATACTAATTTGTGTTCAATTTATAGAAAATTCAAATTCAATATAAGTAGCTGCTACATAGGTTATTTAAATTTGAGAAATGATGACATATGTCCTTACACTTCAGTTAAATGTATTTTATTAATTTACAAAGAAAATTGTTCTAGGTTATGTATAGAATTCAATGCTGTTATCGCTAAGATTCATTATTTAATTTGATATTTCATTAACTGCTAAGGATTGGTCTTCCTGTGTACTTCGAAACTTAACTGACCTGTAGAATCATAATGTTTGTTTCCTAACGATAGACTGACCTAAATTAGGGAGCATTTTAATCGCAATTATAAGGTAAGGTCACGTCACCGATGCAGCCCAAAATTTCCGACCTCTTTCATTGGGGCCAGAAATAGCCTGCAATTCTGAAGTAAAAAATTGTGGATCGCATTGACAAATGCTCCTTTCGTTGCTAAAGGGTTGATCAGATATTGGTCAACCGGAAGTGAAAAAAATGCTGCACTTTCTTAAAAATAGAACGCTCTGGTAAATCTGTGCTCCAATTACACCAATATTTTATGATTTTCAGAAAAAATGTAATTTGAAACCAATCAAAAAATAAAAAAAAGTTAATCATTATCAATAGATCATATTTCTTTAACTCTATTTTTTCCTCAATGGGAAGCAAAATCTGAACTAATATAAGAATATATGAACTAATAAATTTAATATAAGAATTATATGTATCTGAATTTTTATACAATAAATCAATCTCCTTTTAAATTATGAAAACGTAATATATATATATATATATATATATATATATATATATATATATATATATATATATATTTATATATATGTATATAAATGTTGAATATATATATATATAAATGTCATGTGTTGAAATCATGAAATTTGAACATTGAAAAAGTATTTATTCAACACATGACACATATATATATATATATATATATATATATATATATATATATATATATATATATATATATATATATATATATATATATATATATATATATATATATATATAAATGTTGAATATATATATATAAATGTCATGTGTTGAAATCATGAGAAATTTGAACATTGAAAAAGTAATTTATTCAAATGTTTTCTTTTGCCTTTTTAAGCAAAGTATAAAAGGTTCTAAGTATTCTTTTGATATATATATATATATATATATATATATATATATATATATATATATATATATATATATATATATATATATATATATATATATATATTGAGCTTTTCAGTGTGCATGTTCTTTTGAGATTTTTACCCAACATACAAATTTTTGATATTTATGTAAACTTTTAGGATTTGTTCTCAACATTTAAAAAAGATTTCGGTGAATAATTTTAATTTTTATTTAGAATAGTGCAAGGTTTTTAGTAACATATAATTCAATTTCTTTAAGTCATATATTCAACATTATAATGGTTCACTGTATTCTTAAAAAAGACATCATACAATTCCAAACGAATTTTGCAAATATTAGGCTCTGCTATTGTAAAATAATACAAGACAGCTAACGTATTTCTTGCTGATATTCAATTCCATCTGATATCAGGCCAAGGAAATATTCATGATTTTCGTGAAAAACATGAAGAAAACAGGTGGAATGCCCATGTGGAACAAAACGTTATTCTTGGTATTATTCTTGACAGGGGTCCTTCCTGCTGATCGACAATGTACATCAAATGTTTTCATAGGGTCAATGTCTTCCCATTAGTGCGAGACGCTGAAAAAGATGTTTGATTCTCATCATTTGACCATGGCTCTATTTTATGGATCTTTTAGTTGTGTTTGATGATTACAGCTAGAATTTGGGAACATATCTTAATAAACTAACCTATTCTAAGGCGAAAAATTATCGTAAAAGAATGTAAATCTACAGATCAAATAATCAAATTATCTGTTTAATTACCAAATTACCAATTTAATGCTAAAAACTAACAAAATCGGCGTAAAACTGATATTTTTAGACTTCATAATGGTTACATTTGTCATAAAAGCAAATATGTTTGAAATAAATTTTATAACTCGCATTCATGGGAACATTTTTATGAATTGAACAAGTGTTTTTTTAATATGAAATAATTAAATTTGAACCATGGACAACTTGAATAATTGTTAATCTTTTCAATAAGAGTTAAATCTAAAGGTAGTATCTTCCAGATATTTCATTTAAACGAATATTTTTTAATTTTGTAAGTTATAAAATTTGATTTTAGGTGTTTGTCATTTAAAAAATTGGAAAAAAAACTAGAGAAATATTTCTGCTTTTCACATGCAGCTAAATGTTTTGGTTTGTAAATTAAATATTAGTAATTAAATAGTTATAAGTAAATTTTAATGATACATAAATTTAAAAATATAGAAAAATGATAAATTTATAAATCTCACTTACACCACAAGAATATAAATAATATATCTGAAGTAAAAACGAATATCAAAGTTTCGTTAAAATAATATCATTAGTTAAAATTTAATGATTAAAAAATGAAATCATTCCTTTAAGAATTTAACTAATGTATAACCCGATATTTTATTTTAATTTGACTATATATACATATGTGTGTGTGTAATACATCATAAAAGTTATATTTTAATTCAATCTTATTGAAAGTATAGTTAACAGCTTTAATATAAAACTATATATAAGTTCAACTTATATTTCTTGATAGAACTATAAATGCAATTTATTTCTATAATTTCTTTGAAGAATAAATATCGAAAAGAGAATGGATATTAAAAAAGGGATTTCAGCGAGCAATTAGTTTTCCACAATACAACTTACAAAACGTGAATATCTAATAAAGTAAAGCATGACATATTAAGTTAAGATTTATAATCTTAAAAATTTCGATCATTTGATCTTATCAATCATGGAGCATCCCTATTGAAGAGGATACATTGTAATTTAGGTTCAAAATAAATTAATATACATTTTTAAATCTGATAAAAAAAGTAACGATTAGAACGCACAATAGGATCATTCTTATTAGCTAAACTGATGAAATAAGAGATTGAATATTTCAATTCTTATTGAAAAACTTTATTCCTAATTTCATTCTTCTTTCCGAAGAGAAGCAGACAAAATAAACGCTATGAGATAACATTTACTAACACCAGAGACAGAATTTCTCTGGTTAGTCGCGTGCTGAGATACTTAAACCATTTATTACGGGATTGCGTGTTAGTAATGACCTACAAAATGTAGCCAGTTTACAAGAAGAATAAGATATTTGATTCATTGGGCAGCGTGAAATGCTTCGCGGTGTCTCAACAATGGAAAAAGGAGACATTTTGGCATCGTGATGTGTTAGTTAGATTTTGATTACAGCGTCTGATGGCGGACTGATTATGCGATTGCAGTAAAAAGTAAAAAAGGCTGGTTCAATTGTAAGAAGTCAACAAACTGTCATCCTACTGTGTTATATAGTAATATGAGCTTTATTTAATTTAATATTTTGACCATATTAATTGCACGCCATGCACAGCTTCAATTCAAAATTAATCAGGTAAATAGGTCTGTATATCCTGTTAAAATATGTAGCTAAGATATGAAGTATAATTATGTACGAAAGCCTATACTCGAATTAATTAGGTATTAAAAGAAACAAATAGCAATGATTGTCTTTGATTTATAAAAAGGATTGGTAATAAGATAACTTAATATATTGAATGGGTTCACAAAAGCTAAATCCCAAACGTATAGAAAATTGTTTAACGAATAAAATGCAAAGCATCTAGAAATACATTTTAAAAAATATGAGTTCCTAATTATTTATTTTGTTATAATTTAAAATAGTTCTTTATCATTTATTTAGATGACACATTAACATTTTTGACAATTTAATAATTAATAAATTGTTAAAAATAATTAAACGCGTTTACTATGATTTAATGATTAGTTGAAATATATGGTATGTATGCCAATTAAAATCTATCATTTTGACTTACTATTTTGATAAAAAAGTGGTAGAATTTTTAAAATTTGAAACATGTTTCAATAAAGTGATCAGTATGGAGATTTTAGATAGATATATAAATTTACAAATAATCCATTCATTTGTAAATTAAAATATCAAAAAATTTAATTCCAGAATTGAAAAAATGCTTAATGTAAAATTTTAGGGTTTATAATTTAAGGTACAAAAATAACCTAACAGAATTGATCATAAGAAAATATAAAAATGTTAAAACATTTTTCCTTATTGTGAAATAAGGATATGAAAAGTATAAATAATAGAGAATAGAACATTGAGTTATTCAAAGTAAGTTTTAGAGGCAAGTAAAAGAGGAATACGTTAGTAATTTTTAATTTTTTATCATTAAAAATTTTAAAATTAAATACATTTGTTTCCGCCAATTTTTAAATTAATTGTACTTCTTCTTTAAATGTATAATTTCCTCTTTATCATAAAATTCCTTTCTGCAGTTATAAATGCATCAAATATATGATTATAACTTTTGATAAATTATTATACATGCTATTTGACTGTGAATTGTTTCATATATTCTGCAAAAAAGAAAAAAAAAACTCACTTTAGTTTTAATTTTTCTAACAATATTTACTAGAATTTTTTCAATTCTAAATTTTTTTTCTGTAAGAATATTTAATAAATGTATATCGAAACTGATAAATAATGCAACTGTTAATAAATGTTATATTTATAAAAAAATAAAACATATAAATTAATTAATATTATAGCCTAATCCAAAAAATGTCATGATACTAACAATCCGTAATCATCCATGGAGAGATTTAAGTATCTTTTATATCAGCACATATGGGTTTATTTTGCTCACCCATTCGCTTAGAATATTTCAGTTTCGCAAACGCTCGATTTCTCTCTCTCTCTTTTTTTCCCCCTTAAGAAAAGCAACACCAAAAACTTACGGAATCGTTCCACTTTGCAAACCTTAGTATTTTGGTTTTATTCCTCTTGTGGGCGTTTCACAAACCCTTTTTTTTATTTCTCTAAAGATAATCTTCAGAATTTTGATCACGCTCAAACAGGATGTGACACAGGGTCAAAGTGCCCTTCGCAAAGCTGTGTCACTTTCACGTACAAAATCAGCAACTCGTATGGACTAATTGTAATTTTTTCTTTATGAATGTGTGCCAAGAATAGATTGCATAAATCTAGGTGACAATGAAAAATTCCAAGTGTATGTTGGGTTTTTTACAATTAACAAGGGTGAATTAATGGGACGGTGTTATAAGTTTCTGGCGAGAAAATAGTTTGTGGGATACATGAATATTAAACACAACAAAATAGGAAGTGAAATACAATGAACTGAATAAAATTTAGTAAACTCTCTGCCAAAATTCTACTTTGTAATTGATAAATTCTCCATTAATAGATTTTTTAAAGAAAGAAAGTAAGTAGGCGTTTTGTTTGTTATAACTAGGACAATCTTTTATCTGATTTTATAAATATATAACCTTTCATATCATGCCTTTTATCATATCAGGAATCTTTGCTGAGCAATAAAACTTTACTTATGCTTAAATCGCTTTTGACTTTATATTAAATATTATAAAATAATTTATTGAAAAATATATAAATTATATTGCTTGGCATATCAGAAATTTAAAATCGAAATAAACAAATTAATTCATTTTTATTATAAATAAGAATCAATCATGACTAGAATTTAGTCAAAGTCAATCACTGTGCTTCATTAAAAGAGTCTCACCATAATATATCATGTAATCAAAAGTTATGACTTACGCAGTATTAATCTTTCCAATTTCATGCTCATAAAAAGTAAAATATGAATGTTGTAAAGGAAGAAATTTTGCAGAAGTATCTTAAACATACAACTTGAGTTTATATTTACAAATTAAAACAATTTTTTTCAAAAAATATGCAAGTTGTTCTTAAAAAAATTGTTAACACATAAACTTTCTTTTATAAGATTAGAAGAAAATGCTTCCACATAATTTTAGTTAATCTATTCAATGCCGATATTTTTTAAAATCTCTGACATAATTAAATGTTGTATATTGATTAATTAATTTTGGGTATCATTTTCATTTTTCTACTGTATTGAATTTATTTATGTGGTTAACAAATTTATATATATGAAGGAAGATTTAATTATTGCTATTCATTATTAGTATATTATGTTATTCTCTTAGTCATATATCATATAAATTGTTTTATTAATTTATGACAATTAGAATTAATCATTAGGAATTTTTCAAAAAATAATTGATTATATTTTCATTTAATTCTTCCATTGGCATGTTTTTGAAGTTAAAACAATTAAATTATTTAAAAATATTTAAAGAAAAGTATGTATTTTCAGTAAAGATTTGAATTTCATGCCACACAATATTTTAAATCGTTATTATTTTATTTCAGTTTTTAATACAATTAAAAATTAACTTTCAAAAGTGCTGAATTATTTTTGAAATTTAATTTATAATAAAGTTTATTTGATAAAATGATGATTATAATGAAATTCAAATTCTACCATTTATGTATCATCATGTTAAGATTCTCTTTTCAAAAATACAAAATAATAGTATGCAAATTGCCTTTAAGGATAATTTAAATTTAGAGGAATATTTTTCCTTTCAAATCTAAAGCAATATGATTAAATCACTGATCCATTCTAATTGGGTGTGAAAGCAGTAGTTTTTTTTAAAAAAAATCTATTGTTTACTCCTGATAACGCAGGCATAAAGAAAGAGGAGGAGATTGACAAGATTAAGGTGACAATATTATTGTTGCAGGCTTCTTTTATTTAGCAACACCGGTCTTGTTTCCCTTAGAATTCCGTGGCTATACAATTTACGTAACTGTCACTTCTTTCCGCTGCCGTTTACAGACAAAAGAAGCCGTCGAAGTGTAAAGAGGACGGAAATAAAAGAGTCATTGACAGCTGTGGTGGGGTCTGCCGATGTTAGAATTTCATTACGCTTGTCTTGAATTGAAAGTTTACAAAGAACGCGACAGTCCTGAAGAAAGTGTACTGGATACGGTACATGCACCTGTTAACCTATTTTGAAATTGAATCTGTACTCTTTCCTTCATGAAAGGCAACGTTATTGGAAATTTGTTCATTTTCTGAAATGCTTCACAAAATTTAACTCAAAGAAAATTTATAAAATAAAGATTATAATTGGTAGAAGATTACTAAAATAAAGATAGGTTTTAATCAAATAATGAATCGATAAAATTCTATTTATGAATGTTTTGAACTTCTAAGACTCTCTGAGCTAATTAAAATTAAATTAATAGAATAAAGGTTAATAGATTGAAAGTACGTGAAGATTAATAGAATAAGAAGATAAGTATTAATTGGATAGGAAATATCGAATAACATCTTTATTAATACCTGTGATTTCTAAGAATCCTTGATCTAATTAATGACCTTGATATTTAGAATATCACTTGAATCTTTTTTAAACTGTATCGTTTGTATATACTGCTAATATTTAAATCATTTGAATATATATATATATATATATATATATATATATATATATATATATATATATATATATATATATATATATATATATATATATATATATATATATATATATATATATATATATATATATATATATATATATATTATATATATATATATATATATGTATATATATATATATATATATATATATATATATATATATATACATATATATATATATATATATATATATATATATATATATATATATATATATATATATATATATATATATATATATATATATATATATATATATATATATATATATATATATATATATATATATATATATATATATATATATATATATATATATATATATATATATATATATATATATATATATATATATATATATATATATATATATATATATATATATATATATATATATATATATATATATATATATATATATATATATATATATATATATATATACATATATATATATATATATATATATATATATATATATATATATATATATATATATATATATATATATATATATATATATATATATATATATATATATATATATATATATATATATATATATATATATATATATATATATATATATATATATATATATATATATATTTCAAATTTCAAACCTAAATTTACCTCCGAATTAATGAGCCTAATAATTTTAACAACAAATCAATTTTCTTGCCTTAAATTCATAATCTCACGTTTTAAAATAAATTTTGTTTTATGCACTCAAATAATCACGTTCTTTACTCTTATATATTTAGTATGAATAAACTGCAGAATTACTTTAATTATGAAAATTTGTTTTACTTAAAAAACGAATTTATACCGATTTATTTTAGATATAATGTTTTGAACTTCCAATTACAAGGAAAACAATGTCTGAACTCAAGAGAAATATTTTGTTGTTTGGTTTTGAATTTTATTCTGGTCATATTATATATTATTAATTTTATTGAGTTTAAACATAATTATATTTTTTTTCAATTTTTCATTATAAGCAAATTGAAAAGTTTAGTTAATGGCTTAAAACAAATATTTTATTAATAATATAAGGCACAATATCGTAACAAAATTAAATTTTTCAAAAAGATTAATTTGTTATAAGTTATAATTAAAGGTATTCAGACAAGAAGATATTTACAAAAAGTGATTAGCATTAAAATGTGATTTATATCCTTGCTTTTAATATCTTTGTTCAGAAGTGCAAAATTACATTGAATAATCATTTCACTGGTGAGGATTGGTTTGGTTTATTTGTCACTAAATAGTCAGTTTTTGCCCACAAGGGATACCTAAGGTTTAAAATGGACTCCAAACCAATACAAACAACCATGCCCATGGTGGGATTCAAACCTACGAACTTTTGAACCGAAGGCAAGCGCTCTAACCATTCGGCTGCCAGCTCGGCTTCAATGCTGACAAAGTGAGCTCTACAAAATTGCAATAATTTCTGAATGTTTACTATTTTTATCTGATATTCAAACTTCATGAGACTTAATACACCACCAAAGAAATTATATAAAAATTAAATGTAAAAATCTCGAATTCTGTATTTAAAACTCGAAATAATATTATAAATTATTTATGAATCATTATCAAAAAGAAGATTTATTTTTTTTAATCATCTGTGCCAATAATACCTTTATCGCTTGAAAAATATGGACACTAAATTATACTTTCATTTTTTTGAAGCTATTAAGAGATCGTTCAAATTATTTTTCTGGTAGTCAATCCTATCCTAAAGCTGCAGATATTCATACATAATTCAAAATACGAATCATTTAGTTGTATTAAATGATAAGATATAAAATTTTATTCATTTTTTTCTACTGATGTTTTTTTAGTAACCGAATGATGCTTCTTAAAGGTTTTACAATGTAAAGCATTTTCTCAAAACTTTTAAGAAAACTACTCAAGTAAGGTGTAGTCTAAAAAAGTAACCCTGTTTTAGTGATGTAGCATTCAAGTGAGCTGAATATTTATTTGAATTTTAAAATTTAAAAAATAGACTATGCTGTGGAAACAAAAGTATTCTTCACCTATTAAATGGAATCTAAATAGAAAGTAATTTTAGAGACAAATTAAATCTTAGCGGTATAATGCAATTGCATGACGACTCATTTGAGTTTTTTTCTTTGGCGTCTATTTTCAATTACAGAGCGTGATTTGAATGCCAATCAATGCTTCTTAGTCAGCGAAAACTGAATGGCAAGATTCGTTTGATTTGCATGCATCAAAAGTAGAAGGAAGCTCATCGAATGGACCAAAAGAAGAAAGGTTACACATGACTACCTCCTTTATGTTATTAGAGTTGATTGGCCAGACGCGGTGACCTTAATCTGCTGGAGATGTGTACAACGGTACTACACCAGGCCTTCCGGGGTTTTTCCGAAATAATTTCTTTTTTCTCTAAACTCAAATAATAAAAGTATCAAGAAAATGAGCTCATTGTTGCTATTACAATCACGGTTAATTGCACAGCTCAAAAATATTTACAGAAGGTGTAAAGCGTCTCGATATAAGAAGGAAAAATTATATGAAATCTAATAAAAAAGCAAAGGGGGTTGGACAAAGCTAATGTACAAAATGTTTGCTAGAGATAAAAGTCAAATACTTTAACTTTTCCTATACATTCGTGTTGCATAAACATTACATACATTTTAAACTTAGTGTTACATGACAATGCTACATATTTTAGAGTTCACTTTCATCTGATGAAATCGAAACCGTATTACCGAATATTTCCATCATACGAATAGAATATGATAGAAAAGCATTCATTCAATATATTCACAATCGACTAACCAACACATAAAGTTATCAGTCATTTGCATGTTTTATATTTAACTAACTGGTTTAAGGATTGAGTAGTTAACGAGGAATTTTTCACAACCCTGTTCATTAGTAAATAAGGAAATTCTATGATGCACTGAATACATAACTAGAAATTTAAGTAAAAATATTTTTCACTGATTAAAATCATTTTTAAATAGAAATTAATGAGGTAAGAGCTGCCTCATATTAGTTTTCTATGCTGTTTTACATTTCATTTAAACTTGAGGCAATAGCTATACTCTTTTAAGTAGTTCAGTCAAAAATAGATATAATATTTAATGCAAATTAACAAGAGAATCATAAAATATACGTGTGTGTGTGTTATTGGCTATGGATTTTCTAAAAGATTGAAAATTGTTACAAAATCCCTTCTCATTCAGCTATATGTTAAAATATATTTAGATAAAAAGATGTATAAATTTTCATTCATTTACAAATTCAATTATGTAGCTTAAGAATCTATTGTAATTAATAAAGGAATTCATTTAGAACTTTTTATTTTAGGGTTTTATTTAAAAATATGGATCATTCAGTGTTTTTGTTTATTTAAAATTATTATTAAAAGAAATCATTTATTCTGTAGTTTATTATTGGTTTACAGAAAGATACTTATTCTTAAATGAATGATTTTAAATGCTTAAAAAGATCCGCATAATTGAATAAATATTATGATAATTCGATTCCATAATAACTTATGTGTGTGTGGATCACCTTTATAATATATATAAATAATGACTAAAAAATTTAAGTGATTTTATGTTCATTAAAATAAGTAATAAAACGTGAAATCTTGCTCTAAACAGGTTAAATCCTATCGTATACACTCTTCTCCGATAAATTGTATTTATAACTATTATCTAACAATATAGGGCATAAAATTCTTTACTAAGAGATTAAAAACTAATTTAAATTTTAAGCAAATATTTTATAATTTAATGAATCCTTGAAATTGCATTACGATTCATTCATAATATTTCATTTGGATAATAAATGCACAAATTTCCTGATAAAAAAGTGACTCAGTACTTACTTAAATTGAATTAAATATCACTAAATATTTAAAAATCAGTTAAAACTTATAAATAAGCTGTACAACATTAGAAAAATAAAATTGTTGTTTTGTTGTCAGCAATTTTCGTTAAAGCAAATTAATACATGAAAGAAATAATTAAATTTTCATAAAAGCTGCCAATAAAAATTAATATTTTGATAATGTTAAGCACAATAAACATAATTTATAAACGTCTAAATAAATTTATATTTTAAAATAATATTTTAACAAAATATAAATTTATTTAGACGTTTATAGTTTATGTTTATAATAAGTTTATAGTTTATGTTTATAATAACGCATAAAATAATATTTTAACAAATAGATCGCAGCTATCATTTTACCATAAATTCTACTTAAAAGGTCTTAGGTTCAAAATTCTTACCATATAGATAGACATGACATGAATTTTAAAATAGGTTACATGTAACATAACAACTCGGTCTGTTAAAAGAATTAACATGAAGTAGATTTATAGGCAACATAACCACAGGTTAAGAACATGTTATGTTTAACCGATATCTCAAGGTTCAAGTTCAAAGGAACTCAAATTAAAACTGAAGTCAATCCTGGTCGCTTCGAGCATGTTTAGTTTCACAGATGAAAAATCTTAATTTGTTAATATGTAACTGAATATGGACGACCTGTACAGGGATAATTTTAAAGTTACAAATCTAATAAATAATTAAATTTAATCATAATATTATATTTATTATATTTTATACAGATTTTTTAATGTAAAAAATAATTAGTAGGAATATTTCATATTCTAAATTTTATAATTTTATAAATTGAAAACTTAAAGTTGTTGATTTTAAATCAGGCCTAGTTAGGACTTCGAATTATGTCAATGCCTTCGATGATGTCCAGTTTCAAAATTGAGAAAACTTAATTTTTTGAAAATTCAGTGAATGGATTGCGTGCTTTAGAATAACTGGGATTTACAAACGTTAATTAATAATTTAATTTAACTATCAGAATATATTTCATTATAAAGATTTGTCAACTTTTCAAGTAATCAATAATGATACTTCATACTTTAATATTCCTATGGAAAAGTAAAAACCCATGCTCAAAATGGCCTAAATTAAATGTGCCATTAATGGTAACTTCTTAAAGCATATTCATTTTGAAAATTGAGAAGTAATCTTATTTGTTGACAGGTAGGTGAATGCATTGTCTTCGGTAGAATAGTTTAGAGTTAAAAATGTTTATGTATGTATTTAAATTTATCTGTTGAAATATATCTTTATCTTAATGCTGGCAGTGTTTTAGATGGCTAATTTTGAAATACAATTTTTACCATTAATTTTATGAAATGAAAATATAATTATTGCATTCGTAAATTGAGTTTTCAGTTTATTCTCATCTTTTCATTATTATAAGTGGATTCATATGCCAAATATCACTCATTTTTTGGAGAATGTTCCGTATGACATTCTGATACTTCATGTATTTTCAATTATTTAATATATCTCATTACGACTTAAGAATATCTGAACATGAATAATATGAGACAAATGAAATCTTGCATAAATTTATTGCATTTACATACCCGAAAATTAAATACATTAAAAAGAAAAAATTAAATTTGCAAGCAAAAGGTTAATTTAAAATACGTAATAAATCATACAATTTGATATTTTATGAAATTCGTATCAATTAATTATTTTATAAAAATTAAAATTTCTGTTTAAAATTAAAACATTATTAATTGTTAAGATAAGAAAATTCTGCTAGATTAAAATGTATAAGTATTCATATTCTAACTGTGGATATTAATAAAACGAAGATTTTCCATAGTTTTCACAAGCTGTAAATACCTAATAGGGTTGGATATCGCGTTTATAATGAAGATTAAAATATCATATGAAAATATGTTTTTAACTATGGCCGCAAAACATAATTAATTAAAAACTAAAATCTGCTGTTTTTCCTGCAATCCATTTTCCCTTTCTATTTTCCCTCTTTTGCTATCATTTCCTACTATTCATTTATCAGAGAATTGCTTTGATTTAGTGGTTCTGTCATAAGGTAAAAACAATCCTACACTGCTCATTATCAGTCTAACCTAAATTTTTGAATTTTATTTTTTGACATACAAAAAATAAAATTTTATTACTCAGATAATATTAATTTTATTATTTACTTCTAATTATTATAGAGTAGAGCAACATTTTAGGAGTGATAAACATGAATTCTGCTAAATGTAGTTTAAAGGAAATATAAACGTTATTTATTTAAAGGAAAGTCATTTCTCTTTCAGAATTGAAATTTTTATGGAAGAAACGGCTTGCACTTAGTCAAATATTATTCAATCAACTTTAAAAGAGTGTAATAAATAATATTTGGCTATGTTTCCTTATTTATTTGATTAAATTTTTAAATTTGATACGCTTAATCATAAATTGTTTAAAAATATTTTACTCTTTAAATATTTATTTCATAATTTTCAAATTATTTCTTACATACTAATACTTTTAAGTATTTAAAAGACTTTAGTAAGTAATAAAATATAATACTTTAAACAAATTTGTTTCACCTAAAATCAAAAATTGTAATTGTATTTTCAATTTTTTATATATTTTAAAATTGTTATTTTAAAATTGTTATAATAAAAACATTCATATGCTCTTAAATTGCAAATAAATATCATTTTATAAATTTCCAATATATAAAACAGTCAATTATTAAATAAGATTCATTTAATTGTTAAAAAGATTAATAATCATTAAAATTCTTAATAAATAGGAAGAGAATCAATTATAAAAATCTTTTAACATGATGTGGAGATTTTATTAACATTGAATTATTTTAAATATTGATAATGATATCGAAAAACAATTTATTTTATTTAAAAAAAACAATATAAAATATTCTTAAAAACTCATTTAAATAAATTTCCATCCAAAACATATTTAGATGAAATTATAATATTTCGTTAAACAAAACTTTACTTTGAGTGGCTATCTTAGAACTTCATTTTAATATATATGCGGTGTGAAAGAAAAATAACTTCTTAACATTAGAAATTACCAGAAAAGTTTCGAGAAATGGAAATCAAAAAATATCTTCCCATCAGTAAAAGTAATAATTCTCATTTAAATTTTGGGCTTCTAAATAAAATACAACATTTATTTGAAATAAAGTGAACCTTTTAAACTATTTATTCATTCCTAAGTGACATTTATTTTTATTAAAATGAATCTCTTAAACTATTTATTCGAATATATATAAGAAATTCATTTTATTTCAAATAAATGTTGGATATCTTAAAATATTTTTTTATGTAAATAATACTTCAAATTCTTAGTAATTCTTAAAAATGCCACATAAGAATTTAATCAATGAATCCATGTACATAACGGTGCATTATCATTATCATAAGTACATGAGCCTTAAAAATATTTCTATGTTTGAATTAAAATATATCTTTATTAATATGCGTAAATATTTATATCTATTTAAATTTAAATATTTTTGTAGTCTTGCATTTCATAAGTTCATCACCATTCAAAATGTATCTGAACTCCTTAGAGAAGATGTACCAAAGATCTTACCTCCAATCCATATTCATGGCACTTTAATTTTTATCACCCAAGTCCCGAAAGAAGAAAAGTGTTCCTTATCGTAAAACTTCGGAGCACATGCACACTAGCATCCGTCAGTACGACTGCTCACTCGGGGAAACAAGAGTTTCGGGATCAACTTCTCCGTCCGTGCGTCTTAAAGGAGAATCTTTGGAACAGTGGAAAAGGGAGAATCGGCAGTTAACGGTTTTGTTTCATCCGAATCTTTTACCCACCGACACCCTTGCTTTCTGAGTCACGTGGTCGAATGTCCAGCGGGTTAGCCTCGTTTTTTTATCCCCTCAGAACCACATCCTTATAGAAAGCGACCCGATTTTTGAGGCGCGCCGATTTTTCTCTTTTTTCCTTCGAGTTGGAACGAAGGAGAAAAAAAAAATATAGGTTGAGGGGTTGTGCCCAAATTGCATCTTCTCGAGAATACTTCTTAAGAAGACGGAGCAAATTAAATGGAAAAAGAGTAACAGATTCTCCTGTGAAAATAATCTGTGAAATTTTATTCTTCTAATGTATATTTACTTTTATGAAACAAACTAAAGTTTAATTTTTTGATTATTGCCATTCAAACAAATATTTATTTAGTTATTAGGTATATAATTTCATTGAAAACGTATGCACAAAAATATAATTTTAATATATTCAGCTTTTTGAGCAATTTGTGTGCGAAATCACATATAATATATTTTCTAACGTATCATTTTGTTTGATTTTATAAAAGTAATTATTTAATTTCATTAAAAATTATGAGCAAAAATGTTCATGAGGAAACATTATGGTACTAGTACTTATCAAATCATTGATATTGAATCATTGATATACCGAACTTTCTTAGTCAAATGTGAACTAAGGATTATATTCTCATTACTTCTACAAAACGTTCATTTTGTATTCAAAATGGTTTTAAATAATAAAAAGGCAGGATTTAAGTTATATAATGTAATATCCTATAAATTTCAAATTTGAATAATTTATTAATGTAAAGGAATTTTTAGTAATTAAATTAATACGCAAACTGTATTAATTTCAAAATTACAGTTTGTACTCTTTATTACAATTCAAGCAATACAACCCTTTAAATTAATTCAAGCGTATATTAAATTCTTATTTCCAATAAAAATAAAATACTTTTCTTAGTAATTTATCCCCTAAAATGTATCAAAAGATTTTAAAATAAAACTTATTGAAAAATTAAGAAATTTTTAATAGTTAAAACATCATCATTGTTTAAATAATTTGCTGTACTTTTAAGAAAATGTATATCACACAAATTATATATATATATATATATATATATATATATATATATATATATATATATATATATACATATATACATATATATATATATATATATATATATACATATATATATATATATGTATATATATATATATATATATATATATATATATATATATATATATATATATATATATATATATATATATATATATATATATATATATATATATATATATATATATATATATATATATATATATATATATATATATATAGTGCTTGTAGGATTTGTATGTTGAGTCTTAAAACCAGTTTATTTTCTTTAGCTTATTCTTAATTTCTCAAGCCGACACAGAAGATTGAGTTGTTCCTTTATCCATCAGTTCGTATATTCTATTCAAATTTTGAAGTTTGATGTTTATATTTGCTTAAATTCAGCTTCAATAGGTCCTATCAACTGTGGGCCAAAAGGGATCATAAAGCTATTAGCAATTTATTTTTGCTAAATTATTTTCTTATTTACTTCAGGAGTTGTTTTTTTTATGTTTGTTTCTTGTTAAAATTTTGATTTAAGTATTTATTCTTATTGTGAAAATAAATTACCTATTGATCAAAATAACTTTACTTTAAAGATTATTTTAAAATTAATTATTATTAAATTTTAAAATTAATTACCATGAGGTTAAACTAGATGAAATATATGTAATTATCGTAAAAATAAATCTACTGTATTATTAATCATTTTTACTTAAATTAATTTTGCTGAAAAAATGATTAAAAATAAGTTATTGTTAGTTTTACACTAGATTAACTAGTTTATATACTTGCTTGGTGAACTAGTAATACAAAATTGATCAAAATAAGCTCTTACCGAATCTTAAGCATTTATACTTGATATGTTAATTAAGTAAATTGTAACGCTTCATTTATTTTTTGACGTATTACTTGGAATTGCATGGAATTTTATTTGAGAATTCAATTCGCCATAAATAGTTTAAAATTGAGTTTTTCTTTGAGAAATAGTTACTTAATTAAACAAAGTGATCAATTGAAGTTGTATTAGTCATGCTGAAATTTTGGCCTCATGTCACTTTTATTTCAAATACCTATGATAATCAAAGTCACACATTACATTGAATATATTTTATTGGTGTGTAATATTTTAATTCAATCAGGACCGTTTTAGCTAATAAAAGTTTTGGCTATGGTTTATTTTTAGAAAATATCTCATTTCATTTAGTAAATTCTAAATGCTTCTCTAAATTGCAATATCTTCACATTTCTTCATAAAGTTTTTTAAAAATGAAAGAAAAATATAGTAATTTACTACTTTATCAATAATAACGTGTATATTTTTTTGCATTTTTTCCGTAATGTGTAATATAATAAGTGATATACAAAAACTGAAACACAATTTTCAACGCAAAAGAAAATATTCGATGAATATTTAATGAGTAAAAATAAAATTTTAATTTTATTCAAGTATTGATTGTATCCTGTTCATAATTAATAGTAACAGCATAAAATTTAATTTAAATATTTTTATTAACAATTGTGAAATATTATATAAAATTAAAAAATATTCCCTTACTGTAATCAACATTATTTAATGTGATTTAATGGTTTTTAATGTAAATATAAAACATTCAAAGCTATATTTAAAAAAACATATTGATATTTCATCGTTAAAAAATTCCTCAATTATCAGTTTTGCAAAACATTTTCCATGGAAGCGAGTGAAACTAAAAATAATAAACTAGTTTTATATATATAACCCCTTTATACTTGGAATTAGAGAGTGATCTTCTAGTTTTCACCATCATAAATGACTTTGATTGCAATTTTGGAAAACATATTGGCAAGTTTTTCTTTTTGAATTAAATTTTTTTGCTATTTCTGATACTCTCTTTTTCATACAGATGTCTTCCAGCGAATCTTCTAAGTGTAACAATGATCTCGATATTGTCTTAATCTAGTTTTTCTCACCGTAATGCGATGTGCTGCAGGAAAAATCAACACATATTTTACAGTATCACACACATAATAAGTGGCTAATTTTTATCAAATCATTAATTGAGCATTTGACCAAATGCACTTTAACTGTTCTAAAGATCTATTAACTCTCGTTTTATCGAAAATGTAGCGTATTTTTTATATAATAGAGTGTAAAGAGGATATAATTAACTTATTATGTAATGCATATTTAACTATCGGTTTTTATGTATGTCAACTATATGAATTAATTTTTCGATTTTTTATTCATGACCGAATTAGACTATCATGAAAATTATTTTAACATTATTTGCAACTGTGTATGAAACTAATTATACTTATTTTCTTAAAAAAAATATAATTTTATAAAAGCCAAAATATAATTATTTAAAAATTAAACGAGTCAGATTTTAAATAAAAAATTTTTGCATAGAAAATATAGCAATACTATAGCAAATTATATGATTATAAATTCAATATATGTATGGCTGTATTCTATTCATATAAAATGTATTTTAAAGTGAAATGTCTTTGGTCTTATGACTGCAATCGTAAACTAATGAGACAGTAATGTGATGCTTTTTAACCTGCTCGACTGCTTATTGTTTCCCATATTTTCTCCTTTGTAATTTCTGAATACAATTTAAAGTTAATGAAAAGTATTCAATTAATATTACCTAATTTATATTCAATTATTATCATATCTGTATGAAAAAGATAATGTGGTACCATCTTAAGCGTGGTAATTACTTATTTCATTTTTCATACGCGCCACTTTTAAAGGAGAATATGACCATAGCTTACATATTCTTAATTTAAATGGAGAGTATAAATTATTTTATAAAATTATTTTGTTTTAAGTATTTCTAAACAGCAAATGTACAAAACTATATCATTATCTTTGAAAAGGGTATAAAAATGTTCTCACTAATTATAACTAATTTGTTGATTATTTTAAATGATATGTATCTTCTTTCGAGAAGGCTTTATGGGGATAATAGGATGCATTCATAAGTATCAAGGGAGAAAACTTGGAAATCATTCTAGAAACTACTAAACAGATGAGCAAACAGATGGTAGAAATGCAATAAACTCCCATTGTTTTACAGAGATTAAATTTGAAACTAATACTCGCTATTCTGAAGAGATTGATCTTATTATCAATGTCGTTTTAATAAAAATAAATATTAATGACTTATACTCGGTTAACCTGAGGTCGCGGTTGGGGAAGGCATCGTTCCCATTATCGGAAGGTAGTGAGTTCGAATCTAGGCTTAAACGAAGATCCCTCGTGTTTGCTAATGGCGGCTGTGGCACATTAATACTTACCTTGCTTGCAATGTCCTCCAAGTGAAATGATGCCTTTGATAGTGGCAAGCCAAGTATTGGGGGTCTTCTGCTTGGTCCCTGCTTCGAAATCACGAAAACTCAACTCGGCTGATTCTATGTAACAGGTATATATCCCAACTCAGGGTTAAATCCAGAAAAGCATACTGGTGCAAAAACAACTTGGTTAATCTTTCTCATGAGGTATATATAAGGTATATATTTGTCATCTTTAACTTACATCTATTATAAATAATATGGAAGGTTAAATCTTAATTTTTTACCTCAAAAGTAAAATAAGAAAGAGCTCTTCCAAGTATTCAATGGAAAATGTCATTATCTTTTTTAAAAAATATGAAAATAATTTTAAAAATTTATATTTAAAATTATTCTGGGAAATGTCAAAAAATATGATTCTCTCTTATGACTTTTTTTTTTACTTTAAGTGATATCATTCATAGATAGCAATTTTAAAAGGATAAAAAAACACAAACATTTCACAAACACACACACATATATGTATAGCCACAGGAATTAAGTCAGAAGAACTTTGATGATCAAGTCATTATAAGCCTATATCCATGTTCTGAAACAAAACTGAACCCTTCTTAAAAAAGATGATAACTGGTGATTAAGAGCGGATTACATCTGAAAACATCGTAAGAAAAAGATAAATTGTGCGACAAACTTAGTCCTTCGACTTTAAAAAAATTTTCCTGAAAATAAGGGAATGTTGTAAATAAATTGAGACATTTGAAGCATTAAATATAGAATACCAATACATTATGAGCATTAAAAAGTGAACGAAAAGCTCCATTCAGAAAAGTATTGTCAGCAGCAGAATGATTTAAAGGGAGCAATCCAAGAAAAGAGGCTAGTGATATTCGAAGAAAGAGCACTCTGAAAAAGAGATCAAGTAAACAGTTCATCAAAAACTGAAGAACTAGGCTGTGAACTTCCAGCCCATGCACCTTATTCACCGGACCTATCACTCTCTAAATATAACTTGTTTTTGTCCTCGCAAATTATTTTCAGTGCAAAAAATACAAAAAATGAAGAAGGAAATCATACGAGCCCTAGTTTTAGGCCTCTAGAGGTAAAATATTTTTTTAAAAATGGCACACACAATTTGCCATCACGTTGACAAGAAGTTACAAATAAAGATGGTAATTATATTATTCAATAAAGTTTATTCAAGGTATGTAAAATTTTTATTCGCATGTTTTACTCTAAAACGAGACAGAACTTTACGCTACACCTAATATATACGGGAAAAGTCCACTCAGTTTTTCATCCCTTTCTCTGGTTGATAAAACTGAGTACCTAGCATGCTTGGAAGCTAAATACTAGGGGTTTCACGTTACGCTGACCACCTAACTGGGATATAAGCTTCGCACCCCAAGGCTCTTCAACTATGAAAACATATGGGTATTGTAGGTCTTGGCACTCTTATGGGCTGTAGAGCCTCCGAGTTAAGTTTATAGCAATAGTAAAATAATATACATCATAAGTATTTTGTATATATAGCTTAATATTATAAACATTTTTAAAGTACCATGCTTTTGGCATTAAAGAATTTTGGGTATCTGGAGCAAAATATTAAATAAGTACTTTAAAAATGTTTTAGATTTTTCCTTATTAATAATGAAAAATATAAAATAAGCTTAAACACTGCACAAAGTACGCCACTTCAATTGATGTTTATTATATGTAATAAGATCGGAGTTAACTTTCTAAGCCTTTACCTATAAATACATTTAATGCTGGATAAAGATGTTTAAAGTATACAGCTTCCTTTTTTTCTCATAAGAAAGTAATCAAAACTAGAAATGTTCCTGAAGTTAGTTCATAATAAATTGATCTTTTAAAAAAAATTGCCTTAAGGTAGAAATATTCAAGTGTATGCTTTCATGTGTTAAATGAACTGGAACATAGTCTTAAAAATTATGCTTTCTACTAAATTATAATCAATCTAAACTAAAACCTTAAATTGTATTGATACATTTTATATGTAATGTCATGATAATGCTAAAAAAAGCTGAAATTTTTAAATAAATAAGGGACAAAACAAATAAATACAACAAATCCTTAAAATGACTATAATTGGATGCAAAATATTGTTCGCAATAAATCACTAAAAATCATATTATTTTTTTTATTCACTACAAATATATCGAAAATAAAATCTTTTAATTTTAAACATTTACATAACATTTTACATGTGTAACAGCAAAATATTTATACAAACTTGCTTTAAACATGAAAATTCCTGTAACATTCTTCAATTTTATGTAGAATATAATTTGGGATAACAATAAGGGCTGAATAATTGCAATTTAACCAATGGTAAATCAGCAAATATATTTTAAACATGATTATTTGTTTATCTTTCAAACGGGTTTTTGAACACCAGTATAATAAATAACATTTTGCAACAATAAAGGTAATTTTGCTTTCATTTCACTCTAAAAATGATTCCATTTACAAAAACGCCAAATGGTAAATTATTTTCAAATATCAATAAAATTCAGGTAATTTTTAAATCTTTTTTTATTCTATATTAAGAAAACTGTAAAAGTTAATTTGTGGTGCTTTTTTCAGATGAAAATTTATGTCAAACAAAAGCGATAAACATATCCAACCACCTTGTAGTTTTGAACCGTGATTCAGTGATCAGATCGACACCTAAAATGGTACACTTCTCACTGGAAGGATATCAGATTCTACAGAGCTTTTTTAACGAGCGTAGAAATTCTCTCCGTGATGATTTTTCCTTGGATTAGGCATATAATTTGTAAAAACGCAGCGTTTCCCACCCTAAGTTAACAGATTTTTTTAGGTTAGATTATTGCGATACGTTACAGGGGTTAGAAGATTTCGAACTAACAAACAAACGTAATCGCCAATAATTTTTAATCATAGTCAAGTGATGAGATCGACATCTATGCAGCCACTAGTATCTGCAAAGCAACATATCACAAAAGGTCATCTTCACACTGAATTAGAAATGTCCTTATGGCTTAATGATCAGAGAATCAAGTTTCCAATACATTAAAATGTATGCACGAAATTTCATTTTTTTAATTATAACCAATGACTATAACAAACTCCCCTCAATTTTTTTATAAAAGTCAATGTTTGTTATCAATTTTTTTATACCAAAAGGAGAGTTATGATAGATATACTTTGAATACACCATAAAAGATATTCACAGTCAACAAATTTTACCATAAACACATTCACACAACAAAAGACACAGCAAAATGTAGTGAATTTCGCAAATTAAAAGTATTCTTTCTGTATAAAACCAACTTCATAAAAATGTATTGCTTCTGTGTAATAGTAATATGATAACTAGTAATATTGTAAAAAATTTATAGTAAAAATCATTTTTAGAAAACCTTAGTTTTTCTAAATTAAATGATGAAAAATATTCTTATTTATTTATTAAATACATGAACTGGAAAAGAACAATGTATAGCAAATACTACTGTTAACAATGAGATTTTTTTTTACAAATGCTTCATTTGGAATGAGTTTATGCAAAAAAGAATGCATTCCAGCATGAAATCAGTAAAAACAATGGTTTCATTTGAAGATAAATTTTGTAATGATTTGTTACTTGCGCTGAGATTTGAGTGTCAAACAAAGAACAGATTTTATTCCTATTCAACATCTAAAACATTTTTTGAAAAAAATTTGCTTTAAATGTTACAATGCTCATTGTGCTTTTATAAAGCAATTATTATTTTTTGTTCATAGTCAGATTTTTTGCAATCCTTTATTAAAATAACTTGAATCGTTGTGGTATTAAAAAATAAACAATTTAGTTCTGCAATTGCTAATTTAATTAGATTTTTATTGGAAATTGCGTAACTTACCTAGATAATTTATGCAATATAATTAAAATGGTCTTTCTTTAAAGAAAAGCTTTCTAATGTCAAATTATCAATTATGGTACAAAATTAAATTATATAAATAAAAGTTTTTGATTATTCTTCTGCAACCATGTTTTGAAAACCAGGATTCATTCACCTGGAACTATGGATTGAAGCTGAATTCAAAGCACTATAAACATAAACAGTCGAATGTGGAATCAAACTTATAAGTGTTGAAATAAATATCAAAACCAACTAACCATGTTAGGAAAAGAATTCCTAATTGAAAACAAAAATGTTGAGTTTGCTATATAAGTGCGTGGTGACAGAGGTTTCATTTTTCTATTTAATTAAATTTCTAATAATATATTAATTTTTTGGCAAAGTGAAACTGAATAATATCCTTATGATATATAAACTTTCTACATTATTGAAGGACAAAAGCAATTTATTTATTTGAAACTAGGCTTACAGATACTCTGCGTGTTGAACTGGAAAACTTGTCATTGTCCAAAACTAAATACGGTCCCTCCTCATAGCATTATCGTCGAGTGAGAACTATTCTTGTGGTAGACAGACAATATTTTCTAAAACTACAAACTCTCTACTTACCTAGAACAAGCATCTCTGAGTGGCAAAAATTTATCTCACAGTTTGCAACAACATTATAATTACATTTTACTGTATGTTGTACAAAATCCGAATAACAACATATTAGTTGTCATCAGATTCTCTGTAATTTCTTGTCAATTTTATTGGTCTCTCACTCAATTTTTTTAGGTAGTCATGTCCTGAAAATCAAGCTTCATTTTATGTGTTAAGCCTACTATACAAATTCTTATATATAGGTGTGTTTTCTCTGGTTGAATATGTTTTTTCATTATAGAACAAATATGGGATTTTCTTTCAAAATTTTAAGGATTTTTATATCATTGACAAAACATTTTATTTCAAAAATGTAAACATATTTTCTTAATTCTTTCATTTGTTGATAGTAAAGAATTTTAAGATTTTCAAAAGCAATTATATTTTTGTCTTTTAGTACAAACCCTTTTTTAATAATTATGAAATATTTAAGCTATCCTATGCGATTTCCATTCCTTACAAGATATTTGCAACAATTATGAATAAAACAAAGATCTATAACATTTATGCAGAGAGAATAAAATATGTCTGTAAATTTATATTTATTGTTTAAAACAGTTACAGGTTTCACTGTAAAAACTACTACAAAATTCCTTTAAAATTGTGAGTCTAAAATATGTATTGAATAAACTATGTATTACTTAATTATTCTATTGTAAAAAATAATCAAGCAATATTTAAAAAACAATTATATTAAAATTTATGTAAATTATATTTAAAACATTATAAAGTAAAATACATATTTTAGAAATCATGTATAAAACTTAGTAAACTGATTATTTCTATTCTTAAAATTTGAGAAACAAGAATAAGAAAAGAAAGTAAATAAAATTAGTACCATCCAACGCTATGTAGAAGATTTCATTAAAGTTAAACATTAAAACAATCGAAAATATAAAAAATAAATTGTAAATATAAAAACTGTGCATTAAATTAGAGTTTCAATAACATTAAATATAAATTTTATCTATAAACTAAATTATTTGTGAAAAATTAGTTACTTTTTGGTCACTTTAAATTTTATTTTCCTGGGTGATTTTAATTTTTATCAAACCATGTGGTTAAAAACTGTTTCTCAAAGCTTAGATTATAAATATTTTAATGGATTTGAGTTCTGTTTATAGCAGGATTCCAATAATTTTCAGAAATATGATCTGACGGAAGAGTTATATAACTTCAGTTTTGCAGATTTACTTGAAGATCTAGTTTTCAAAGGAAGTGATATTAAAATATATGAAAAATGTTCTCTCTTCCCCTTAAAATTACAGTCAAAGGTCGATGATCTTTTTAAAACAGTTAAATTTCAGTCTTTGAAAAACCGAGCCAGACTGACTTTATGCCAATAAAATGTATTTTTTTGGAATCCAAAAATATTTATTTCTCGTCATAACTATATTTATTACCCTTCGATTTGCTTATAATGACTATGACATATTTCTAAATACTTTTATTTCATTCAAATCCGCTGAGAACTGTCACATTAGTTATTTGTTTGAAACTTTATTTTTCTCTGTGAATAAAGAAGCCGTTTTCCACATTTTCCAGCCTTTAAAAAAAGAAAGGTCATGCCATAAAAAATTACAATAAATAAAGGAAATTTACTCTCGGACCAAAAATGATAAGTTTATCCAAATAAACTTACTCGAGCATGCATATTAAATTCTTGCCTGTGCAATTTCTTTTATTTGTCGTAAATAAAACAACGACATATAATATTGTCTTTGAAGCGCTTAGGAAAATATTGTGAAAGTATGAAAGCATTTGTTCACTTTTTTTTTATTTTTCCCAGAATAAAAAATTGGAAGAAAAAGTAGAAAATGTATTGACCTTCGGTCTGGATTAGAAAATGAATCTTCTTTTGAAGTAGAGCATGAAACGGAACTACGTTAACTTCATTGTGACGCTTCTGTAAGTTTCAAGTTACTCTCTTTGTAGCACTTTGTTACCCTGTCTCTCTTCCGAAATTCTATGAAGACGCAGTCACTGAAGACGGAAAGTGTGTGACATATTCTTATCACACTAATCTCTGCAGTGATCATAAAATTTACGTCACTTTGACAAATTCACTTCGTGTGTTTGCTACCGTCTGATTATTGCTCACTTTTTACTGAAATTTTAAAAATCTTTTATTTTAATCTACTCCTTAAGTTTGCATATACAAGTAACATAAAATGCTTACCTAAAAACTCATCTTATTTACTAATACAATCCGATAAATAGCGGTCTAAATTTATTCATAATTTTTGGTCACCAAATCTCAATTCTTACGTAGCTGAATTTTAAATATTTGAAGACCTTATCCTCAAGTGTGGCCTTAGGACTTGCCGAGACTTGAAGAATAGTGGAAAAACACCATTCTTCAGAAAGAAGGTTGCCGGGATCGAAATGAGCCACTGTTGAATAACGGGAGATGGATGTTGCGTTTTTAGCTTCTACGTGCACAGCTGTCGGAATGAGTGGTTGAGAATTTTCCAAATTTCTCCCTTGTGGTATGTGAATACGCCCTACTATTATCAAAAGCATTCCAAAAAAAGTTATAAAGATGCAGTTAAAACGTCTTTTAGCAATCTTAGGCCATACGATGCGATATCAAAAGTACAGCGTCGAAGCAAATACTGTTTTTCTTTCTAAATTTATGACTTTTGTTATCTGGAATTTAAGTCATGAAAAATACTTATTCAAAAACTAATGTCTAATTTTTCTAAAAAATAAATTTCTATACTAGGGGATAAATTGCTTGAAATTTACTAATTATTTTATTAAACCTATCTACATACATTCATACAAAACGGCGTGGGACAACTTGGACTGTGTATTATAACTAGTCCATCATGAAATGCCTCGTCATTTTGAGTCACGGTCAGGTGAAGGAGTTCACACCTGAGCTAGCTCCTTCGTCTCCACATCCATACCATAGCAGAGGAAGAACTTTGAACATCACAGATTGATGTGAAAACGTTCTTAACTCACGGAGCTCCCGTAAACCACTGCGAGAGTAATGTGGTCGTCATAGTTTCCCATTCTCTGCCAGTGACAGGTGACGCTTCACTTTGTTTACCTTATAGGAAGCAGAGTTAAACTACTGAAATTCCACAATCTGTCCAAAGATATCTCTATTTTCTTTGAAAGAATCGAATTTAACAATTTGGGTTTTCTTATTTTGGAAAAGCTTTGATGTAAAATCTCATTTTAATATTTTATAAATTTTTTCATTATTTTTTAAATCCTCTTAGATTTATTGTTATAGAATTTCAATATGATTGTTATATGACTTCAAATTTTAGCAATCACTTAAATAAAATGCACTTTTGACAAACTCTAGGATTACTCCAATATTTTCAAGTAATCATAGAGTTCATATTTTTAAGTTAAGCTATTGAATTCTTTCTCAAAATAATTTGGATGTAAATAGGAGCTCGTATGGATACATGCATAAATTTATAATTTTATCTTTTGTAAAGCTAAGTATTATTTTCATTAAATTTCACAAAAAATATACTCAAATGTTTAAATATTGATTGTTATCTAGCTCTGAAAATCTAATTCAGTCTGAAAAAATATTTCTTTTTTGTATATCATTAATTTTAATAAATACTTCCAGATACTTAACAAAATCTATACAATTCCTGGTACAAGTTTATATCATCCTGTTTCGTATGTATAATAAATTAAAAAACTTTAAACAATCGTAAAAAACATATGTTTATTTGATGATTAAATTTAGTAATAAAAGAAAAACTTTGTAATTAAATATAGCTTAAAAAAAAGAATTTGTTTATGAAACAATTGAATTATTAAATCACTGCTTAAAATCAACCATTAATCTACTTGGGCGAGTAACAAAACATATTAAAACTCTTTGTACCTATTTGAAAGGTTATTTAATTCAATCTATTTAAAATGTTTTTCCTTTATATCAATAAGAATAAATAAAATTGAAGAAACAATGTCATTGATAGTGAAATGAAAAATGTAAGCATTCAGTGATATACTTTCTTTCGAATAAAATGAAGTAAATTATTTTGGTATTCATAGATTATGCAGCATTTGAAGAACAATCATGTGATAGAAAAGGTGAATGAAATATACAAATAAATAATTCATAAGATTGATCGAAATTTATTCAAAATCATCTTATTTATTGTTATCACGAATATTCAATTTTATAAACTCACTTCTGAAGATTCTGATTTTTACAAATTATTAACAAATTTATCCACTTTCTCAAAACGTCCTTAACTGACTTTGAATAAACTATTTCTAATATTTTAACTAGGAAAATGTTAGAAATAGCTACTGTTTAACATTAAAAAATAGTTTAGTCCTATTAATATTCTGAAATAAAGTTTTTTTTATTTCTTTACTTTTTTTGACATCGTGAACAGCCTGAAGTGTTAAAGTTTTGTATTGCATTTCTAAAATTACATATCTTTAAATAATCAATTAAAATTATTAAAGATTGTGCATAATATTTAATATAAAACTAAATTATAAAATTTTATAATAAATGGGCATTGAATAAATCTTTTATTATGTTGACTGTGTGAAATTATATAGTTAGTGATAAACGTTTTGTGACTTTGATGCATAAATCATGTAGTTGACATCTTTTAATCACGCATGATTAACACATTAATTCAAAATTAAGAAATTTGTCATCTAACATTTACAAATTAATATTCCTACACCATACTTTTAAAATTACAAACTATTTTTAAAAAGCTTGTAATTAATTACATATAGTACTAAATGTATAAAAATATCATACATTTCTCTATTCAGCACAGAATGATTTAAAAACTATGAATAAAATTATGTTAATGATTCATGAAAAATATTAAGCTTTATTTTAATAATGTACATTATTATGCCTTCCGATTTTACTTAAAATTATTGAAACGACTAAATTCCTACATTTAGCACATATAGTGGATGTCATTCAATATTTATCGTATGCTATTGTCTTTCTGTTGAACTATTTATAGGTAGCGGGTGGTGTTACGAACTCGAAGAATTCACAATCCAATGCATAAATAGTTGGGGAACAATACCTGTTAGTAATTTTTAACTAGGGCCTGAGATTGAACTTGTGACCTTCCACTTCAAAACGTGTGAAACAATTATAAAGTCATAATAAATTTGCTTTAATATGAGAAATTGTTTCTTCACTCTCCTTGTTATTAAGTGTGAGAGTTCATATGGGAAACAAAATTTATTTTGCTACAATCATTTTGAAAAATTCTCTTTAAAGGATGTTTAACTGCAACCGTATCAAGTGGTGATGAAAAGTGTCAAGTGATCTTATCAAATTTAAAATAAAGTTTTAACATTCTTCTAAGTTATGACTGGGTGAAGTTTTGTTACGTACTTGTATTCCCTCAATTACTTCTTGAAGTATCCTACAAATCTTTGATTCAGTTTAAATAGCGCCAGTTTATATGGAATAAATTTATTTAAAATCATTTTACTGAAAAAAACCAATGATAACAAATATTATCTGGTTTTTAAATATACAATGCTAAAACGAATCCTGATTATCTGGAAAGATGGTAACACACCAAAACTGCTTGATTGAGAACAATTCATTTTTCTTTCGAAGTCCGTAGAATTATTTTGCACTAGTTGCTAAATGAACAACACAAGAATTTCCTATGTATGGTTAAATTTTTTTTAATTCAAAATACTTGAAAAAATTATGATACAAAAATTTATATCTTGTGTAGTACAATTATGTACACAGCTTGTAAAGAAATTTTTATATATATTTATTATTTAACCGAATATTTTCATACAGAGCTAAACAAAAACTCGCCACTCTTACTGCAGTAAAGTATGCTATCACGTGGTTCATTTTTAAAAAAATATTTTTGGACTATACATAACAATTTTTTTCGCTCATCACTGGAAGCAGTTTTGTTCTTTTTTACCATATACCCAATAATATACACTCCGATAATTGTTAGTTTGGAAACTCGAAACCGTTGATCAAAAAAGTTGGCATGAATTCTTCTAAATGATAACATATCGTTTCATATTGTAGTGAAATGCATGTTTAATGTGAGTTGTAATATACACAACAAATCAATTTCAAAAACAACGCTGAAGTTAATGTTTAACAACACACAATTATTTGGGAAAATTTTTATTTTCAAAATAATTGAGTATAAAAGTATTTTTAAATTTATTCTTTTAGCAACAATAAAGCAATTTCATTTACATGAAAAAAAAACTGATAAGAATATCATTTTACTGGCAACCATATGTATTTGGTAAATAATTTACTTTGGTTGGTGAGCTATAGAGTAGTTTAATGCCATTTTGTTTTTGGTCAATGGAAAATAACATTTGAATAAAAATTATGTTCATGAACAAATGTTTAAAATTATTCACTCAAAAATATACGAAATATGACTTGCTGCATTTAATTAAAAATCCTTAATTAATTTTGTTGGAATAAAATTATACGTATTTATTAAACTCATATTTACTTTTTAAAAAATTGACTATTTTAACATGTAATTTCTTATTATGTACTAGATATTTTTGGTAACATAAAATTAATATGTATATATGGGACATAACTTATATTTATTTTCAATTAGTTATCAATTTATTTTCTGTATTTGCTCATTTATATTTTCAAACTAATTTCAATCACATAAAATTAGTTTTTATTAAAAGAAGTTCATCATCTTCTTTCTAACTTCAAATTTTATAAGCTCCTGGTTTTAGCATTCTAGTGAAGGTTTTATTTATTCATTATTGTTGATTGAATGATTAACTATCTAAATTAATAAAAACAAGTCATTTTATATTGACTAAATTCCAGATAAAAATAATCTATAGAATACATCAGACATTCGTCTTTAAAATCTTCTAATTTATGAACACTCACGTTTTTACGAATTATTGGGTAGTCCCTAATTTGATATCCTAGACACAGAGATTATTTTAATTCCCATTTATGAACTAAACTTTTGCAAATTCTCTTTTTTGAGAACTTTCATTTTAACAAATATTTTTTTTTTTTATTTTATGATCTGATAGTTTTTTATTTGATTTTCTTAATATATAACACCTACGAACTTGATTCATTCTTGAACAAAAGATGTGTGCAAGCAGTCCAAATATGGTGAAAACATTTATCAGACATCTGATACAAAAGAATTGTGGTGCTGAGTTGGAAGCCTGTCCATTCGGCATATAAGAACATATAAAGGGAAAAAAATTTTAAAAATACCGAGTGTTTTGCTGTTTGGTAATTGGTTTGCTTCATTTAAGCAGTTTATGAAGTTTCGATTTTCGAGAGAAAGATTGATCTGGTTCTCTAGAAGATTTGACGCAACTGAAGAAGCAAAGGTTTTTATCAGTTGAAGTAAAAAAAAATTCTAAAAGAAGTAGACGAAAAAATATTAAAGACAAAAAGCAAAAAAGTAGGAATTCTTAGGAACAACACCAAGACCAATTAGAAACTCAGAAAATAATTTCTTGAAAAAGGAAAGAATACCAGCGAAAGTAATTCCTCTCTAAAATATTGTAAAGAAGCAAAACATACTAAACTGATAAAAGTTGTACGCATAATAAGGATAAGAATGAACACTCTTGCTGATGGTGATGCGTTAAAGAGAAATCCAATTATATTGTTGTGAAGCTGAGATTTAAAGATTGTGAAACATCAGACGATTAAATAAAAACAATTTAAAATCAGACATGGTTTAAGCTTTATAAAATTGTGCGGTAAAAGCGAAATCAATTAAATAAAAGTGTTGTTTTAAATGTGAACCTTATTTTGCACGAGTTTCTTACATTACAATCCGAATAATTCTTTTGAATATTTTATTTATAAAATATTTTATTTTAGGAAAAAAATCAAATCTTAAAACCTAATACATTATTATTATACTTTACCAACTTTTCATTTCAAGAACTGTTTAACCAGTCACCACTAGTTCATATAAAGAGGGTCTAATGTGTTACAAACGTGCAACTTATATTTCCTGTCACTAAATTGCTGAAGTCAGGGAACCCGGAAATACGTTTGTCGCTTATTTTGTGATCTTATTAAAAGCCATTGTTTTATAGAATAGTGAGGAACATTGAAAATTTCTTGTATAGGAAGTTCTTCGTTTGAATGATTATATTTTAGAGATTCTTCGCCTATGTCTTGACTTGTGATAAAGGAAAGATTTCTGTGGGAAGCGAGGTAGATTTCGAGTTTAACAAAGGCACCCAGTTCTTAATCTCCGATTAAAAGTTCTTAGGTATGGTCAAAACTCATTCAAGTCTTATAACAATATAGTATTTTGTTGAACGATATGCGAATCTGATTGTCAGATTACGAGCATAATAACCAGTTTTGTAACTGCTTAATCTGTTATTAACTTTCACACAAAATCAAGTGTTTTATACGTATACATGAAGAAATATAAGAAGTTTAAGGGAATAATCTTCAAAAAAATTTTTATAAGTGCTTATTATATACTGTATGAAATAATAGAAATTATGGACTTAAAAGTTTGATTTAAATTTCGAAATAATTATGCTATTTAAATTATTTATATTTATAATGTTAAGTAATAATATGTATTATTCTAGAAACAAAACATGTTTTTTTTTTAATATTTGAAAAATAAAAGTATTATTTGTATAAAATGACATAGTTTCGTAATTCAATGATTTTACTAGTTTTATATATATGTATATATATATATATAATAATCATAATAATGATTTTATTTAATGAATCATAACAAATGTCATCTATAAAATCAAAGAAAATATACACAAAAGGAACACTAAATTCAAAAGTATATTATCAAATAAATATGATATGTTTCCAATAAAAATTAATCACTTTTAAAGAAGCTCTATTATGTAAAGTTTCGTTAAATATAATGAATGTATTAATTAAAAATTTTATTACATTAACTTAAAATGCACTATTCTTCATTGCATAGTATATTTACACAAAATAAAAGATTTTATTTTGGGAAATAAAATCTTTACACAAAATAAAAGTATATTTACACAAAATAAAAGATTTTATTTTTAAGTTTCAAAATTAAATTTTCTAACACAGAAATTTATTCACAAACACATAATTAATTATTACTATGCGTATATACATAATTTAAACACACATGCATATATAGAATAATGATATTTACTGAAAGTTAATAAATATGGTATTGATTTATTGTTTTACAAATGATAACATTGTTTAAGTTATATAATATCTAAATATAAACATCAACTTGGGAATAATACAAAATAAATTACATAACAGCAAGGAATGATTTTATTACGCACGTGGTTTTTTCCATTCATCAAGATATTTATGATTATTCATTTCATTTCATTTGTCACTATTTTTAAAAAAAAAGGTGTTCACCAAATAATAAAAAGCAACTTTATTATGTCGCTTTCACACTGTGCTTAAACAGTTTTTATGCGCCACAGTAGTCAAATCGTCTCAGGTTCACCGAAGTGTGCTTAGATTTTTGTGAAATATTACCTCTGAAGTCTATTTTTTGTGGTTAAAGTCTTCCAAATCCTGAATTCCAGGATGCGGTGAAACATAAACCGAATAAATTGAAGTTATCTAAAATTACTCTAGATATTAAATTGGAATTTCTTCTTTGGTGCCCATAAGGAAATAAAATTTATGAAATTCCCACACTGCTCACTCAACCAGAAATAAAAAAGTCCAGTAAAAATAATAAGCCATTTATATTAATGTTTTGCATACATTACAATTGAAAAAATGGTACTATTAAAAAGGGGTTTATCAAAATCCTATGAATTTAATATATTTTTAGAACTTCTTGAAACAAATTGCAGACACTTTTTGTAATTTTTTTTATATTTCACTGTTGACGTTACAGAAGATTTATGAGAATGATTTAGTGCAAAAGTATAAGATAAAATCTTAAAGTTTTCGGGGTAAAAAATTAAAAGTAAAATATAAAATTCTTACAAAAGCTATTAGCCAAAATTAACTAATATTTTCTTATGAAAAGAGGTGTTTGTAAGCATTATATTCTTTAGGAATAGTGATTATAAAACTAGATTAATATTTCAATTGATAATGTTAATATACGAAAATCATTTTTATGTTTAAAATGCATAAAAATGAAACTCAATATGCATATTATATTGTCTATCACAAAATTATATCACACAAATATATTTTATTCCTTGAATTGAGAAACTCGGATAATATATATATATATATATATATATATATATATATATATAAATTTCTTGTTAACTATTTAATTTAGTTACTTAATTATTCAAATGACATTATTGTTTATATTCACTAGAAAAGAGATTCTTATGGTTTCCTTCATTTTATATAAATAATTCTACATGCATGATATTTATTTTGTTTATATTTTTACATTTATTTTTATTTTCTAAATAAGAAAAAAAAATTTCACTCTCTTCCCTAAATTTTCCTTAATTTATTTACATTTATACTTCAATCTATAGTGATACTGGTTATTAAATATTCCTAACTTTTAATTTAAATTTAGGAGGTAGTAGAATGGAATAAAACCATTAGTAGAATATTTAGCCTCATTTTTTTATATTTCTTTGACATATTTTAAAATTCAAGCTTAATTTATTTTAAATACTCATTTTCAATTACATTTTTCTATAAACATTACTTTCATCCATCGTAATTTATAACTTGTGGTAAATGAATAATACAAATGTATATTTATTTTAAAACTAATCAGTGCATTTGGTTTTTTTGTTTTACTATTATTTTATTTCAGTCGAATGTATATACTGGCATAATTATAGCATTTAATGTAAATAGTGATTTTTACGATTTTCTTTTGTAGTCCAAAATTAATTTCTGATATATTTCACTCACATCCTTTTGTGTATCGGTAAATAAAATGAATTATAAAGATATAAAATTCAAGAGTTTTCATAATTTAAAACTTCTAACCATTTTTATAAAACAATTGTAGAGTTATAGCAAAAGATTACAAACTACTCGCACTATTTTAAGTTATATCATTTTAAAAATATTTTTTAATATGAAAACACCTCAAATTTCAAATATAATCAGAAATAAATTGAATATACAACAAAAATATTTCTGTGTAATATATCCTTTAAGAAAGAAAAACTTGCACTTTGATGTAAAAACCATAATTTTCAATTGCTCTATCATTAATTAGCTTTTATACTTAGAATATTTCATTCATTTGACCTTGAATGTTCCATTGAACCTTTCGTTAAGGGAGCCAAAATCAGTTAGAAAAGGATGCAAAATGAAAAGATTAGAAAATACCTAGCTGGAAAAAGGTTAGCAATAAAACATATTGATGAGTAAATTTTGCAAAATATTTCCAATCTGTAATAAGGTCAAATAGAGAGCGATAAAATTCGATTAAAATGCTCATTGCCCATTCGCCTCATTTTCTACCTGGATGAATTTGGCGATGAAAATGGCAGCAAACATTTTCCTCTTTTACTGCCCGAGATATCACGAATTGCTTCACTTTACGATTTGCTATGTATTGGACTATTAATTAAAAGTAAATGGTTGAAGGAAACAAAAGCATGTGACTTTTAGGGATGCAGTGCTTAATATTGAATTGAGTCAATTGGTTTTCAAAAAAATTCCTTTATGTAGCCTATTCACACGCAAATGTCAAATTTATTTACATGGTCATTGAATTCATATTTAATATCCTAATTATTAAATATTTAAATTGAATTCTGAATGATTGTTCAACCTTTCCAGGAAATTTTACTTTTGTTTAAGAATAGAATAATTTGTAAAAGAAAAAGTTCGATTGCATTCTTTTCTAGTTAGTTCAAGATAACAAACAGATTTGGATGTGTTTAATGGCTGATTTCAATGCTGAAAAAATATCGTAAAAATGGAAATATTTTTTGTTAATTTTGCCTTAAACTTGTATTTAGCTAATTTTGTAAAAATTATTGTATTAAAGGAATTGATTTTAAAAAATATCATTAGTTTATTTACACATACAAATGCATATAATGCACACTTTCAATGAATACTTTTTCTTGTTGATTGTACGTTGAAATGAGACAGCAAATATCTTGGCTGAAGCGGAGGCCAGTGGGTCATTATACATACCTGAGTCACTAACTCATTTCAAGCTGTTCTCAAAAGCCTTTAATTCTTCTTGGATAATCCCGCCTGTTCAGCAGTGGTACCAGGGAAAGTGCCCCGGGAGCAAGTCATCTCTAAAGCGTTGTAGGTTTGACCAAACAGCCATCACCGGGTTTATCAGTGGACACTTGAGATATATGTCCTTTCTTATAGAAAAAAAGCTTTCGCAATCTGTTTGAAGAGTTCTGATCATCAGGCCCAGCTCCAGTGGCTTAGCAGCTTCACAATGCTTCTCGTTAAGATCAGCCAAGTAAAGCCTAATTTGACACGGACAGTGTTTGGGGGTGACCACGTACACTCTCTCTCTCTCACTCTCTCACTGGTTTGCTAAAGCTACGTGGATTAGGTAAGTGCCCATGCTAATATGTGACGTACAAAGTCCTTCCACTATCGTGGTGTGGATGTGGTGAGGAGGGTTCCAACTCAGGTGTGACCTCGTCACCTGACCGTGGTTCAAAATGACGAGAAACTTGGTGATGGGCGAGTATTCCAAACCCGTTAATCTAATGGCTAAGCTCGGGACTCACCTGCACAGCAGTGTATGCATATCAGGTTACTTCAGACCATGCTCTATATTATCTGGGACTTTCAAGAATTGATATTTTTACAAGTCCAGTTTCAGTGATATATTTTCTTACAGTAACAAATATCATAACTTAATTTACTATTGCTTAACCCCGGAGATATGAAACAACATACGAATGTCAAGAGATTTACATATTAGTCAATGACTTCAGGATAAGTAGTATAATTATTAGATTCCGAAATGGAGATCCAAATGCTTACTCGTCTTTTATGAAAAATGTATGTTTTTTTTTAAATAAGAAAGTCTGGTAAATTTAACTGCAGATTTCTATTTTTTTTTATTTATTTTTTTAATAAAGAAAAAATATTTCTGTATATATGGTTTCTATGCAGATAGGGTAATAATATTGTTTATATATACAGTTTCTATGAGAAATTACTTTGTAGATAAGAAAATCTTAACCAAGTTGTTTAGCTAGTACGAAAAAACTTAAATTTTAGAAAAATTAATTAGCTTTCAATCAAGCTTATTTCACAACTTTAGTCCCGAATTTAAAGCTAACATAAATTTTCGAAGAAGGACATATTTGCTTTCATACCGTGATGCCGACTCATAATGATCTAAAGCTGTTTGAAGTAATTTAAAGTCCACAGCATAATTGCTTTTCTGAAGAACTTTTGGTAGATAGAAGATCGTATTGAAATATGTTGCAAAAGAGAAAAATTCTCAAGCACTCACCTCCCCAGACGTGCATGTAAAACGTAAAAACACGACATCAACTTTCTGTTGTTTAACAGCTGCTGGTACATATCATTCCGAAGAGTAGTGTCCCATTACTTGGATGCGATGAGGTTTAATACCACATTTGAGGAACTTGGATTGAAATATTGAAAATTCCATGAAAATGCAGCATCAATGTGAGCATAGCTTAAAGTCAAATAGCAGAGGAACAGCTATGAACTTCAAGAAGCAGCATTATATCCTATGGCATATAGCAAATCATGAAGTAAAGTATAAAAAATGTATTAAGTTCAAAAATATTTGAGAAACGTTGTAAATGTACATATTTTCATTATCGGGAATACAATCACTATATATTAAAAATATTACAAAAAAGAAATAAAACTAAATGAATAATGACAATAATTTAAGAAGAAAAAGAAAATTTTACTTTTTCTTACAAATTATATTTCAGTTGAGAATTACAAAAACAGCAATATTTTTTCAAATTGAATTTATGAAATTCTGAGCAACGAGTAAATAAAATGTAAGCATCTTAATTCTCTGCCAGCTCATTAGATAAAATTTCTTGTAATCCTTGTATGAGGATAAAATTTCAGCATTTTTAAATCTTGATATTATATATATATTATTAACTATGTTCTGATTTTTTAACTTTTTTTGCAAACCACAAAAGATTATTTTTATGAGCAACTGAACGCTATACCTGTTGCATTGCTAAAAATGTAACTTTTAAAATTTTAATTCTACAGAATTTTTTTTCCAAAATAACGGAATATTTGAAGAGGGCTTATGATTTTACATTAAACAATCGTCAAGAAGCAAAAATTCCAATATCAAAACACTGTAATTTTTAAAAATATTCAAAAACTTTAAAAAACAAATCTCTGAAATTCATAAATCTTCTGAAATATATAAAAGTTATCAAATATATACTTGTCTATAAAATTATAGAATTAATTAAAGAAAAGTTGTTGTGAGATCATGTGTAATTTATTTCATGTTACGTATTTAATTGATGTAAGCACTAAGGGCATTATTAATCATGTGCTTTTCAATTTTCAACATCATTATAAGCCAGGATTTAGTAAATGTGTGCAAAATTTCTTCTTACTGTGATAAATTAACACATCTTCTATAACTTTAAAGAACAATATGTAAGAATGTTCTTTTGATATTTGTATCTTTAGTTTCAGGTTGTTAACTTTAAACTGATTATTGTAATAAGGCACTGATGCCGTGTTATCCAGAATGCCAAATTTTGAGTTCGGCGATTTTTCTTTTTTTTGGTGGATTTTCATATGTATGTGGCAGTCAGGTTCTTATTGCGTCATATATGTGGAAACCCATAAGAATTTTGTAGAAAACTTTATTTTGGTATCTCTAGTAATTATGTTATCACTCACGTTACCTTGGCAACATTTCTCCATCACTAAAAAAAATCCGAATTTAATATTCTGGATTATGCGGTACCTGTGTCGATTATAAAAATCATTTACAAAAAAATTTTTTAAATCACATGATAATTTCAGAACCAGCTTTGCAATTTCGAAATGTATTGAATCTTAATATCCAAGCCATTTGAGAAGATTAATAAACAATAAAAATCTTTCATAAATGAAATAGAATATCGAAAGTTGTTTATTTTCACTTCAAATTTAGAATTTAAGGACGCATTTCAAATAAATATCAAATAAATACTTACGCTATTGAGGACAAAGAAAAGTAACTTCCTTGAAATCAATTAAATAAAATCATTAGTGATGAAGCGTTTATTATTCAGTTATAGCCATATCATAAAAAAACATTACTATCTATATAAATCACACATATTTTAAAATAATAAGACATTAAATTATTAAGAAGTTTTATCTCACTAAAACATTTTAAAATAATAAGATATATTTCATTTTGTCAGATAGTAAATTAGTATGCTTTACTTTACATGTTGTACCGATATCTATTGGGTAAAATTTTAAGCGATGTGTATTAATTTGTCAACGCATAACATTGATATCTTTTAGATACCGAATAATTTACCAACTAATCAAACAAATTAGCTGAGATTTCCCTAAATTATAGGGAATTTATAAATTGCCTGACACATTTTGGTATTTAATGGTTCGTAAAATAGTGAAGATAAAAGTATACCGGAGGCATTTATTCATAAAATAACTTGTGCATAATTTAAAAAGGGGAATATTTTCATAGGCATTTTTCTTTACCCATTTAAATAGTTTTTTTTTAAAATTAAATATTTTGCTCATGTTTCAATAGTAAATAATTTTATTCTTTAAGTAACACATCTATATTGTCTACGTCATTTAGTTCATAGAAACAGTATAAGATTCTTATTCTTGCGGTAACCAGATCACTTGATATTACATTATACAACATTTACCTTCGTGTATTTGAAATAACTTTACTTACCAAAAGAAAGTTAAATACAGGTGCCTTAAAGGCAAAAACTACAATTGTAATACCTGAAATAATTACTTTATCAAATATTAATGTTAGGCTTACGGACCTTTCTGATATTTCTACCTTTACGATCAAGTGTGACTTTGATCCATAAGCGAATGCATGTATTAAAGGGAAGATAACTATTAGTTTGTTTGTCACTCGACAGTGTGTGTGTCCTTTTTGTACACGAGGTCTAATTAGACCGATATCTATAATTTAAAGTAGATTCCAAATAACTACACACATCTAACTCTAAGGTGGGGTTTGAACACACTAATTTTTGAACGATGAAACAGGTGGGATTGTGCAAGAAGCATTAACAGCGTTTATTTAAGCTTTTCAGAACAGCTCTAAATGAGTTAGCAATTCAAATTCGTCTAATGACCCATCAGCTCCTGCCTTAGATAAAATAGTATCCACTATCTTCTTACCATGCATATCAACAAGGAGAAATAACCATTGAAAGTGCAAAAGAAAGAAAGGCGCCCCAGAAAGATCATTAAAAGGTGAAAGGTGCACCATTTTAAAATATTATTTAAATGGAATATACGTAAAAGTTTTATGTTTCAAAGGAAATCACTCACACAAAAATTTCCTTTAAGTAAAAAAAATCTTTCTGCGAATAAAGGTTTAAGGAAAACAACTGAAATACTGTAAATTAATATAAATTTTAATTATGAACTATTGAAATTTCATCTAAAGTATGTTAAGAAATACATTATTGAGTTGTTCTTATATACTAATAAAATATGTCACATTTACAAGTAAACAAATGGGAAAAGACTTGACTATGGTCTTCCAAATTACATACTAGTGTATTACTTTATTCTTATAGTTGAATCGTGAGAACCAAATTAAATGAAAGTCGTAGAGGTTTATTTTCATTACTTCAATTAGCATATGATTTATGAGATTATTATCATATTTTTAAACTGGCTGACACAGGCATAGAGATAATTGAAATTTCATCTAAAATACTATGTTTCAACTTGGCAATTCTTTCTTGTAATTCGCTTTGTAAAGTTATTTTAATCTCTAAATGACAGGCATTAGATATTCACCCAAACCTGCTTGTCACGTACTTATTCGAAAATATTCCTTAATAAACCAAGCTAGCGATTGCCACTCTTTTCTCTTGACAAGTGAGTGTTCCTACCAGTTACTGTCAAACATATTGCTCCCAATAATTTCCTTCCAGACAGGGATGAATTATCAGAATATGTTTGTATAACTGGAAAAATTAATACATCTTTTTGTACATATCTTGGGGCTAAGAAGAACTGAGGAAAGCAGCGTGACTCCTAAGGTATAATTCAAACAGTTATCTTCAGAAAACTGACATAATAAGTCTAACGTTTTGAGAAAATGAAATGGAAATTTTCTCTTTCAAAAAAGCGCTTTCTTTTATTCTTTTAATAATATGGGATACGAAATCATGCCTTTGGGTGTTAAACAAAGGATAAAGCTCTTGATTCTTGACGTTTCCTTTTGTAACATGCTTTTTTTATGCTTTTATAGAATATAACAGGGAAAAAATGGATTTAATAATGTTTTATTTTAACTGTTGACATATGTATGCTAGATTTTAATATATGCATGTTCCCTCATTATTTAATATTTATGGTACAGCTTTGCATTTAAAAATATGCTTACACTCATATAAAGTAAAGTCATTATTTGTAATGGAAAATCAGACTTTATATAAACTCAAATGTCACACATTATGTATTATCACACAAAAGTCTAGTTCTGAAAAACAGTTTTACTGGTTATGTAAATATATAAACATAGACAAAGTAATGGCTATTTACAATTAAAATTGTACCATTCTTTTTTCGAATATTATTTTTAAGAAGTTTAAAGCGCAAGCAATAGAACGAATACAATTTTGAAATATTCAAGTGTTTAAAGCTCTATTCAAAAACTCACGTAACTAAGTAATATAAAAAAATAGCATTTATAAAAATTCTAACCGAGTAAATATGTTTTCAGATGGAACAACGAAATCTCTGGAGGATTTAATATAAATACTTATTCACCAATTCATAAATTATTCCAAAACTCAAATATAAATTTATGATATTTTTAAACGAATTTATATTTAACTTTTTGAAAAATTTGGAAGGAAATACTAACTAAATTTTAAAATGTGTTTTATATACAATTGACAATAATTTGAAACTGAATTATTATCTCTCTTGTACATATCTACCATTAAACAGGTTATGATTGTGGTCTTTACGTCAATAGAGAATATTTGCATTGGATTGGAATTCAGATCAAATCATGAGATAAGTGCAAAAAATTATCTTAGAGTGCCAGTTAAACAAAATTTAAACATAAATGATATTATAATATAATTGATTTAAAATCTCAATGAGCTGAATTATTCCAACACGATGTTCCTAAATGGTTACAATTTTACTTTCTAAGTTGGATTCATGTCGAATTGCTGCAGATCAGCTCCATAATTTTGAAAAACGAATTATAATTGATGTGAAATATAAGGGTGAGATCTTGGAATCTGAATTTCTTTTTCAGTTTTCCCTTTTCAAGAATGCAACTGAAACGAACTTTAATGTATGCTTGTCCTTTGCTCTAAAAAGCTCTTATTGTTAAAGATTTTGTGAAAAGTAAAAACATTTATATTTGATGAACTAACAATCAAATTTTCGGATTTCTATTCTAAATTTTTTATAGAACATATTTGAAATAAATTGGGACAACAATTTTTCAAGGAATCAACACTTGTAGATTACAAGTAAGTGAAGTCAAATGCCACAGAAAAGTTTATTTCTGTCACGAAATCATGTAATTTTAGTCTGTTTAATTTCCGTCTCATTATAGATTTTTACTTTTTTAGTACATTACCTGTATTATTTCACTATTATATCTGAAAAAAAAATTCATATCTTTTAACAATCATATATATTTATAAGAAATATTCTTCTTCCAATACATCAGAATAGAGGATTTTAATTTAAAATATGCTACTGGATTCATTTTACAGCTAAATTATATTTACTTTTTTCTTATTAATTAAGGAGTTGTGTGTGTGTATTTTCAGCTGATTTTAATATATTATGCTTTGCTTTCAAACTAAACTATTCTTGCATTTTCAACTTTGTATTCATCTCAGATGTTACATAAACCAGCAAGTAATGCAAAACATTTATGAGTTTAATCTATATTAATTTAAATCTATGTAAAAATGCTTATTCGGTTTCCTCACCAAATTTTTTGTGAGGGATTCCATTGAGAATATCTACGAACAGAAGCCGAGCTGGCAGCCGAATAGTAAGCGCTTTTGCCTTCTGTTCAACAATTCGTGGGTTTGAATCCCACCTTGGGCAAGAATATTTGTAGTGGTTCGGAATCCATTTTAAACCGTAGGTCCCGGTCTAATTAGCCCTCGTGTGCAAAATATGACTGTTGAGTAACAAACAAATCAAAGCAAACCAACGAAATGAAATGAAACCTTATAGTAGGATGTTGGTCGCAGATTAACTTAAAATAAAAATTAAGTTCCATTTCAAATTTTGGTTACGCGGTTTGTAATTGATTTAAACCGTCATAAAACTGATTTGAACAATATTTAAAGCTTCTTAGTCATTGATGTAGTTATTTCAAACGCTGCAGCAAATTGTTCGAACTGTTTTACTTTTTAAAATGAAAATGTGCTTTTATAACTGACATCTTTATGCATAACCGCTTGGAGTGCAATAAACTGCAAAGGTCTTTAGCGTCCCCGTCTTTTTACATTCGCTTACTACAGTTTTTTAAAGCTAATTATGCAAACAATTTCTTAAGATTTCCAAAAAATGTTCTTTTTTCTTTTTTTTATTAAATCTCTATTTGCCACGTTTTTGCATTTTTCTCAATACATCGCAAATAGGAAATACGAATGATAGGTGATTTGAATTCATAATTTAATAAATTTGCAAATAAATGTATTTTTTAAGAATTCTCCATTTCTTTCGGTATTTTTTTTATATGGTTTGTGTGAAGGAACTCGTTTAATCCTGCCATTTTGAGCAAAATCAAGTATGTAGAAAATGTTCTTAAAATGTTATTCTAAATTGTATTTTTCCCCAAGGGTACATATTTTTCGCTAAAAGCTATGGCTCGTTATAAATTCATACTTTAAAAAATTTTCTATGAAATGTGTTTCTAAGGAAGAACTTAACTTATTCATTTGACATTTCAATAACTACAAAACTAATATAATTTTGAAAAATCATATAATGAGATGAAAATTTATTTTCATCTCCTTATATGATTCTCAGACCACTTCATATTTGAGATGAAAATTGAAAAATTCGATTAGTTAAAGAAATATTTGAGTTCACGTGCTTTGTTTCCTGTAATACATATACGTAATATATTCTCTTGAAAGGAATTTGCCAATAATTTTTACTAATAATTTTTATTATTACAAAATTCATGACAATTGTAGATAAATGTATTTAGAAGCATGCTTGTTTCTTAATTATTATTTAAGTTACCTTTAAGTTAAGTTTGCATAGAAAATAGTAATTTCGATTAAAAATAACTTCTGGTCAGAATTTCATAAATAATTTTTCGCAAAGATTTCTCCTCGGCGAGAACTTGAGACTTATTCCCATTGTCAGAGATAATTTGAAACTTGTTTCTATTATCCTTCAAGTTAGTTAACACGGCAAAAACGTAATCTTTTCATTAACTATACACTGAATAGTTACTCAAAAGTAACACCTTTTTAATTGTAAATCTCACCATTGAGATTTGAATGTATATACAGGTAAAAATAATTGGCCTACACCTTGATAAGATCATCAAACAGAAAATTCCAGTCTAGGTCGACAGAAGAAATGAAAAGCCTGCCTAACAATAGTAACACAGTTTTCTTACGATTCCGAGTAAAGGTAAATACTCGTATAATGATTCCCCAGTTCCTTAGAAAGGAGTTTCTTCTTTTAATTTTCTTTCCCTGTATCCTGCAGCATTATGCGAAAGTAGATTAATTATGAAGCCAAAAGTTTCATCTTTAGTTTTTGTAATCATTTGGTGAGTTTATTGGCTTGAGGCTGTCACAAAAGAAAACTATTAAAATTTTTTCAACTCTTCGAATAGATTTTTACGAATAGAGTAATAACGTTTCATTTAAGAAGTTTCGTGTTTCATTAGCTGTTATAATCACATTGTTTTGTTCTGGAAAGCATAATAAACAATAAGTTATTTTAGAACAACGTTTTTGCATGTTTGTTGTGTTTAAAAGCTGAGGTATTTGAGATATTTTTATAAAGTTTCACATTACAATCAGAGCAATTATTTCCGCTCGTGTTTCTTTTACTGCTTTATATTCATTATAAATATACTATAATAGTTTTGCTTGTATTTATTAACATTTTGTGTGTTTAATAAGTTTAAAATTGAATAGCT
>CM057813.1:129157510-129232510 GCA_030067965.1 Latrodectus elegans
TTTTTGGATTATTGGTTCGCATGTTTAGATTTTTCTAGTGTTTTACATTATTGTCGTGTGATATATGCGGTTTTTTAAGTGACAATAGCGTAAGATTTGCTTGATGACAAAAAAGTCTCAAACGTTGCCAAATAGGGGGATATAACCTACTAGTTCTGCTTCGGGCTGCCAATTCACAAGGGCAAGATTGACTCAGTTTTTTATTCGATATAACTAAGAACTAAACATACTTCGAAAATAAACATTGTGATTTGTGCGTTTTGCCGATTAAGGAATCGGAACATATGCTTTGCAGTACAAATTCCACGGTCAGAAAAACAGATATGGGCCACTGCAGGCCTTGATCGCTATTGGGTTGTCGTGCTACTGAGAGTTTAGTTTAATTTTATAACATTCGATTTCATTAATACTAAAGTTTCGATAAGAACTGTAAATTTTCCTTAAAATTAAACATTTTTAAAATATTAATTCATTGATCTTTTACTCGTGCGTTTTAAATCAAGCATTTTTATTTAATTAATTTATTTAATGAAATAAAATAAATAACGCATTTTTTACAAAAGGTATATTTAAAATTTTCAAAACTTTTATAGCATTAATAAATATTACGGCATGATAAAATAAGGTGTTTTGTTTTATTGGGTAATAATAAAATTACAATGGTATTGTTTTGAATCATATAATATCTTCTTTATATTTTCTGAGTCTCTTTCATACGTGAGTTCTATTTTATTTGATAAATTAGTTGAACATTTTAATAATTAAAATGAACAATATGATTATCAATCATGGCGTCTTAACCTACTTACAAATATATTTTGAATTGTTAAGTCATTTTACTACGTTGCCTGCTGAATAATAACTTTATCATATGAAATGAAAGTTTTTCTTTGTACAGCAGTTTAAAGTTTGAATGCCAGTATAGCTTTATTGAATTTAAAACAGTTCTGATAATATAGGCTGAAGAAGTAAAGATATAATTAGTAGCTGTAATTTAATTTAATTTTAAAATTGCTTAAAACACTTATTAAAAAAAGTATTATAAGCAGTTTTAATTGAAGAGAAAATTGATCTGTATAAAAACTATGTATTTTGAATAAATTACATTAAAAGTTTCAAATTTTTGCTTGTAAAACTAATCTTCAGTGTAATTAATTATAATAGATTCAGTGTAATTAATCATAAAAAATCTCCCTTTAAATTCAGCCGTCAGTATCATTACATGCAAGCTTAATATTTATTGAAAATTACCTTCATGTTTATTAATAAAAATTTATAAAATTTAAAACATTTTACAAAATAAAATTTCAAAATCCATAAGAAAATTTCTGATAACAATATGCAATGTCATGTTATTAAAATATTGTCTCAGAATTATTTAAAGATATTTTATGCACAATTTACTTCTCATGATAAATTCCAAATCTAAATTTAAATTGCGTTTAAAATTTCTGAAATAAGGTAAATAGTAGAGAGAAAACTCTCTTAAATAAAGATATTATCTTCATTCAAACTTTTTACTAAATATTGATTCTTATTTTATAGCACAAGCTTGTAATTTCCCTCGCTACTTAACTAACATACAATCAATTTTGCTATCCTATTACTTTTTTTAGAAAGATGATATGTAAACAAAAACTTCCTATCAATGATTCAAATCAGTTTGTTTTCCTGAAGAGATTCTATATTTGATTACTTACTATGGAAATGGACCATTTATTCCAAAAAATTTAAAGTCGTCTACCGAGTTCTGTTGAATAAATACCGAGTTCTGTTGAATAAATAGATCAATTACTTAGAATCAACCAGAATTTCGAAAACATTTGACAATGATTTATTTTTTAAGCATAAAGCAAATAAGATAGATATTAGCATACTTTATAGATGCATCTGCTCATCAAAAATGTAGTGAAAAAAATTTTAAATTTTATATCATGTGGGTAGATTAATAAACCAAAATGATTTTAATTTCAAAAACCTATACATTCAGTAATCAGTTTAAAAAATCAACTATTTAATTTAGGAATAAGTCATATTTCTACTTAAGGATCTCAAACGACTGTCGAAATGTGTTACTAAACCAGTCCAGGATGTGAAATATTTATAATAAGAAGGCGAAGGATAAGAGATAATTTTGATAAAACAATGGCACAATGCGAAATTCTCCAGACCATTCTTAGCCGTCGTAAAAAAATCTCACTTGAGCAGCTGGAACTTTTGAACTTTCCCTTTTACTTTTGTCTATTGTATGGTTCAGAGCAACATTGTTGCAAGAGAAAACAAATGGTGTCGGACAACTACAGTCTGTGGTGGTTTCACAAAAAGTGAAATCAGATACGGACATTATGGAAACGATAACAATAGTAATAACTTTTTGATGATAAGTACAAGAACTTTATTGATGTAGATATCTTTCTTTCGAATGGTTTAACATTTAATCAGAATATCTTTTTTATTGATGTTAGAGGATGACTTATTGAAAATATAAATTCATTAAATGTATCATTTCCTATTCTTCTATTCCTATCATTATCTATTCTTAAAGGTGGTTTCAAATTAAATATTAAAAATTCTCGGATATAATATCTCCTAAATACATTATGGCCAAAATATATTATTAATTTTCATATATTAAAGAAGGAATTTAAGTGTTATTCATAAGTTGAATTTAGAATTTGTCTTAAATTTTAAAACCAACTATTGTAATATTAAGAATCTAATTACGATTCTTTTAATTGTTCCCATAGAATTAGCTCTAGCACGATTTCAATATTATTTTTGGAAAACTATGTAAATGAAACACTGTGACATAAAACAATTTCTTTTATTTTGAAATGATTTCAATAATATGTTGTATCTTGTGATTACGTTTACTTACGTATTACTGTGTGGATCATTTTGACCACAAAAATATGCCATGAAATATTGCTAACTTAATTCTTTTTTTTTTTCGAAATTTGAAGAAAATTGAAAATTTAACTTGTATCTTCAAAGAAACAAATAGATAAAGCTTTAATTCCAATTTATATTCCAACTATGATGTATACGTTTATATTGGTTCAATTAAAGAAAATCCGATAGTAAATTCAAAACTTTAAATAAATTAATAACTAAGAAAAAACAATAAGAGCTTATGAGATAGATTAAGTCTTGCTGTCATAAAATTAGAACATTTGATTCTGAATTACACTAGGGTAATATACGTTTTTGTGGACGTTATCTATGCGAGCGAGAAAATTCTTAAGTATCCGATTATGAACGTTACTGGCGTTTTTTGTTCTGTTTTACAAAAAATCGCCAGCGTATTCATATTTTCGATATACTATTTCCTAACTAAGTAAAGTAATATTAATAAACAATTCTAGTATATCTCTATATATTTTGTTATTTTCACATGAAGAGAATAATGATTTGTACATTATAAAATGCAGTGAAAATAACGACTAAATAGTGGAAAATTTTGTGTATGCTGCCTAAAATATTCTAGTCTAGTAATATTATTTTAAAATGTTTGATGAAGAGTTTTCTACAAGAAGTACTGACAAAATGCACCAAGGACTAATGATCTAACATTAATCTCTACCATTAATAATCCTCTACACTAATAATTACTAACACTAATGATCTACACTTATCACTACTATCTGTAATGATCATCTGCAATAAATAGTCGTCTCTAATTATAATTATAATTATTATCTCATTTTCTAGTGGTAGAGATTTGATTTAATCGTAGTCATGATGAACAGAGATATGAATTCTAAACTTCTGCTAATTGCGTGTCTGTTGAGATGGTGCCTGGGCAATTTTAGGGTTTTTTGCCCTTACTATGTGGTAACATGACCCACAATAAATTCCTTTGATTTGTCAGTAAAATACAATATGTATTGTATGTTTAAGTAATGAAAACAACTTAAAATTTATAGATAACATTTTAACATGTGCAAAGATATAAGTTGTAAATACAGAAAGGAAATAATCTAAAAAGATTATCTTATTTAAAATATTGTATGTAACCGAAATGGACTTGTTGGTTGGAGCCACATTCTCATTAGCTGAAGATATAGAATTCGAATCCCGTGTCAATAAAAGGTCCGTAGTATTCATTAATAGTGGCTAGGAAGCGCAAAATATGTCGCAATATCTTTCTTTAAAATTTATATATCTCTGGTGGTTTTAAGCATTCTACTTGGTTCCTGTTTCTAAATTAAGAAGACTCATCCACTTTTGGGGTCATAATGACATGCTCACTTGATACTCTACTGTATGAAGATGTTATCATTTCTACTCCTTGGGTAAAAAAAAGGGGTATGAATTACGTAATGAATTTGTACATTTATATGAACATTTCATTAAAATTATCTATCTATTTTATCCTTAGTTATCGTCATTCAAATATCAAATGATCATTGCTTAATGGTAAAGATCATGTGCTTTGTAGCTGACAGATACGGGTTCGATCCCTGTTGCTTAAAAACATCATATACTGCATTTTAAGTTTCAGCAGGAAAAAAATTTCCTGCAGAAATTTAATATGTAACATTTAATAAGGGGTAAATATATACACTTATTTACGATAAATTAATTCACAACTGTAAGCGTTTAGCTGACGTGTGAAAAGACGTTAACAAACGCTTTTCTTATTTAAAAAAAAGTTTATACATCATATTTAAGATCTATGATAAGTTATTGTTGATTTTTAAAAATCGTTATTTATCAAGAAATACTGAATGTTCAATTGAGCATTTATATTAAAAAAATCCTATTTTAAATTTTGCCTTTTGTTTAAAAAACCTCATAGATTCTTTTACTTTCAAAATTCAAAATGGAGCAAGATTTGTTTCGAAGTTTATCAAAATAAACAAAAATCTTTCTTTGGAATACAATGTGTTAATGATTTCGTGCAAGAAAAATATGTTTTATTTTCTGTAAAAACGCCATCACAATTTTCATAAATAGCAATAATTTAAATAATTTAAAACCCTTCAACTTATGTTTTAGAGAAACAGAACTTGTCAACGTAAATATTTTTCTAATCATTTAAAACCGGATACAAGGTAATTTCGCGTGATCAGACAGCGGTTAAAGATAGAAATTCGGGATTTTTAGTTTCGCCAAAATCAACACAATAAACGTAAAACATGCTACAAAGTGAATAATCATATTTCAGACACATCATAATAATCTTGTAACATAGCAGTGTGCTAAATTACAAGTTTCTAGCGTTAAAAACGGGAGAAAATTGTACGACAGAAGAAACTTACAAAGATAAAAATGTTACTTTAAAATAGAAAGTTTTTAATGATTATTGATTTCTCGAAGACAACTATAATAATGGTAATTTTTGATGTCAAGCTGCTATTTTTCTAAATTCAAAACTATAAATATTACTTTCATATGCTCCAAAATATGAAATTTTCGTCATCAAAATTTAATTTAATTTATAAATATTTTATATACATTACTAAACAAATTAAAGAAAGTTTTTAAGCACAAAGAATAAGATAAGTCAAACTTAATGTAATGGAAAACCTTTTTAAAGAGATTAATTCCACACAGATTTAAATTTTTTACAGATTTCCAATGCCAGTACTTAATTTAATTCTAAAATTTTACTAAAATTAGAATGTTTTTTAAAATATATATATTTTGTATAATGCATAAAATTGTATTAATTTAAAATATAAATTTTATACTAAATTTTTTCACTTTCACTAAGGTTATTTGTGTTCATTATTGCCTGTCGGAGAAACTGGTTGTCCTCCGACAGGTAATGGGTTCGATATCTGAACGATCATAAATATATCGTATCGTGTACTTACTTTAGAGGATTAATGCGCTTTAAATATCAGCACTTAATGTTTCTCCACCTGTTTGCCATGACATGTACTCGTGTGCCAGCTCAGCGAGGATTCTAAATTACGAAGCGATAAAAAAAACTTAATACTGGTTTTGGTCAGCAGAAATAGGTGATCAGAAACCAAAATAATATAATTTAAACTTAATTTTATTTTTTAATTTTCAGAAAATATTTAATTTTGATAAATCCTTATTGTCAGTAATCAGAAATGTGTGTGTGTGTGAACTCCATTATTTTCTCAAAGATAATAGTAATTGATGAACATCAAAACTGTAAGTTCACAAAATCTATCTATTTCCAAACTGAAATTTCTCGGTCTATATTTAATTGTATAATCCCGAAATTAAAAATTTATTTAACTTTGATAAATTATGATTGGTTTGTTTATCACTCAACAATCCTTTATTGCAATCTAGAACAAATCTGAAGAAAACACACATTTTAAAGAGCATTCTAAACCACTACTTGACCAAATGGAATTTGAACCCATGAACTGTTGAACCTATGATCAGAGGATAACTATTCAGTGCTAACTTGGATTACTAATTTATTAATTCAAAAGATTCCATGTACTTGCTATTATGTTTATTTATATGTGGATGAATTTAATAAATCTTAAACAGATATAAATTTTTTGCGATACAATTGATTTTTATTTCTAAAATATGAATTTAAATTGTGCATCAAGCTTTAATCTCATTCTTTACGAGTATAAATATGAAGAAAAAGACATCATACCACACTCTCTCCCTCATAATGTAGAATTTTTATGAAAATAGTGTTTTTTACTTTGAAATTTTGAAATTCATCTCCAGTTATAAGTTGAAAAATGAAGTAGGCACTTGCTGTCAAGATAGGAAAATCCTCCCTTTGATATAATCTGCCAAAACTTACTGAGAGATTGACCTTCATTAGTTTCTATTTATATTTTGGGTTGGGTCCGTTGCATTTGCTCGCAACAAAATGGCCTTTTTTTAAAAAAAAAAGTCATATCTAACACAAGGTGAGTATTTAAAAATTTCCTCATACCGCGTGCGCGTTTTCCACTAATAAATATTTATTAGAATGCTATACGCACACTTCTTCAAATTAAATGGTACTACCTAGTTGATTATTTTTATGATATATAACTAACTTCTGACAAATTCAAAATAAATAAAAAATCAAAATATTTTACACAAATGAATACTGCAAACATTTCCGAGTAGTTTGTATTCTTGTATTGTCTAAATTTTAAGTTATTTGTTAAGGAATGTGATGTATTCTTACGTATAAATTTCTTTTTTCATTAAAAATCTTATAATTTTGTTAACATTGGTTAAATATCACAAGAATTTAAATATTTGTTTCTTCTAACATCCAAATTCTTTTATCTCACCATTCATATTACCAAAGTCTGAATTACTTACGACAACTTATAGAGTAAAACATTCAGAGAATATGTTATTGTCCCATCGATATATGAGTGAGTCTTAGCAATTTATAGCGGGGACCAATCAGATTTCAGAACGATTTACATTCATACAGATTTCACTTACCGCTTTATGAGTATCATTTCACTTGGAGGATAATGCAGCCGTGATCTATTTAACGTGTTCTAATTGGTATCAGCAAAAACGACGATTATATTATTTTACCAAAGTTTTGAAATCGCAATATTTTTACAAATAGCTCGATGCTTTACCTAACTTGGCTGCCAGTTTTTTATTATAAATTAATGATATTTGAAATATACAAATTTTTAACATATTTAATATATAGTTGAGCTTATAAATGTAATTTTATGCAACAAATATCTAGACATGTAGTTTACAATTAATATTTTCCAAAGAAAAGGATCACAAATATATAACACACATACAAGGAAGATTTATTAACTCTTATCTGTTTCTCACATATGTGAACAAAAATATTCCATTCAATTGAAATAAATTTCTATGTCCTTCTGATTGAATCAGTTATTTTATTAAATGTCCACTTTGTAGAAGAGAAAAAATTAGGATGCAAATATAATTTTAATGAGCTAATAAAAATTAAAAAAATTTTCAACGTGAAAGACATTAAGTAATGTGGTCAATGCATATTTAAATTGCTCAACAAGCACTATTTAAAAATCTGTCATTTGGATTTAAGGATAATTTGAACTAACTGAATTACTTTTTTACAGAAGAAATCATTCATTTAAGTAACTGCTTTAATTTAGCATATCTTTTTTATTGCAGGTTGCTCCCTTTTAATATTTCATTTTAATCTAAATTTAATTCACATACAAACTCTAATAAATAATTTGATCACACAGCAAAATTCATAACAGAAAAACGTCACGATTTTATCGGACATTTGAATTATAAGAAAAGATTGTGAAGTAAATGATGAAACTAAATTCTATTGTTTAAAAAACATAATTGTGAGGTATGACGTAAGCTTTGCATAAGTTGCTTATTTATTAAACAGGTCAAATGAGCATAAAGTTATCACTGTTAAGGAAGAGTAATCTGCTCGGTATGACTACATTATTCTAATAGGTTATGATTAAACTAAGTAACAAAACAATCATTTCCTTATGCATCACATTTCAGCATGATTAACATATATTGTATTAAATAGTCGATAGAATAAAGTATCCAACTCTAGTATCGATCAAATGCAATATTAATCTATATAATAGAATCGATTCGAAAAATTTGTTTCACTTCTTCATTCATTGAGTCAGGATACTTGTGAGGTAACACTGACCACTATACAAGCGACACTATAAATAGGACATACATTATTTAGTTTTCTATATCATGCATTTAAATTTAATAAAAAAAATTTTAAAACTATGTGTACTATTTTTAAAATGTAATACAATTACATACAATTTCGATTCAGAAATTAAGTTTTTCAAGTTCATATTAAAGTTTAAGTAATTTCAATTATGGTAAAAAAGTACCATTAAACATTTTTAACTTTCCGAATTTATGCATTAAATAATGCATACGCTCTAAAAGGGAAAAGATTTTATTCTTGTTATTCCTATTTTGACAAGATATATTATTGCTTAGTAAGACAATTATTCCAATATTTAAGTTATTTTGTATTAAGCTCTGTTATTTAAGTATTTTGTATATTAAGTAGTAATTGCGTAAAGCAATAACTATTCGCTAAATAATAGAAAATATTATATTAAAGTTTTAATGATAGTAAGAGAACATCAATTATAAAATAATTGTTAAAATAATTTATTAATTCTATATAATTGTTCAAATTTACTTAACCGTGAATAATTGCATTCAATTCCTTTTCAAATTTTTATAGAGAAAATAACATAGAATTTCTTTAATTAAAGTGGTTCTTATAAAGGAATAATTAACTCTTCCATGCTTAAAACTATTTAGAAGTAGAAATAATTGTTATAATTTTGTAGTAATGAAAAAAAAATCTTGTATCAATGAAATATTGAACTGCAATTTTACCAAGAATTTCTCCAGAAAAAAAGATGTTAAATAATTTTTCATATATTTCTGTATTAATGTATTTTGCTTGATGATTTTAAAATTAAAAAGTTCTTTCATACGTGACATTATCTTATGCAAAATTATATACAATGTTTCATTCATAAATTATATACAATGTTTCATTCATAAATTTTGAATACATTAGATTCAATATTTTATGGTGTTAAGTAGTTCATAATATAAAGTCTTTGATAAATCCAAAAGTATTTTCATGCTAAACATGTGTATTTTTGATTAGTAAAATTCTTGTGATTTTAGTCCTTAACATAACATGGAAAGTAACACCAGATTTAAGTTGCAAAGAAAATAAAAGCCAAATGGCTTTTTCACAATGTTTGTTTTGTACAGTATGGTCACACACACAAATCTGATGATGCATAATTTGCTGATAAACAAAATGCTCTTACAAATGCTACTTAATTTGTATTTTCTCTAAACTGCATTTTAAATTTAAAATATGAGTTTTAGGCTTCGTTAATTTAACATAAAAGCAACTTTTGGCCTGATCAATATGGATCATAGTTAATATCCATGCTTATATCATTATCTGATAATATCACCTTTGCTAATACTGACTTCAATGATACAAAAAAAATCAATTAGTATCATGAACAGTTAATTAATCCAATAATTTGAAGAGGCGTTTTCAATTTCTGAATTAAAAATATAAGATGTGTTTAAAATTCAAAATCCCTCATTCGTTTTCGAAACTATATGAACATATCTGATTCATTTTTTTTATATTTTGGAAACTTTTCGAGTTTAAGTCAACATTCATTTATTGCTCCTCTAAGGTAGAAATCTTACTGCTTTTTGATCTTTAATATTATTTGTTTCTAAAAAGTTATATGTAATCGAACAACTGTTATCTTATTCAAAATAAAAAAAACAATCGAAAATTTTTATATTAAGGATTAATTAAAGTTTGCATAAATAAGTTTGAAAATAATATTCAGTATCAAAAATTCGTTGATTTTGAGGAATGTATGGTAAGCTTAAAATTCTCAGCTCAGTGGAAAACTAATTGAAAATGGTGTACTATGTCTAAAAGTATTGTCAACTACTAAATAATTTGGAGTTACAATTTAGAGAAAGTTGAAAAAAAAATATATTGTTTTGTGATTTTTAGATAACCCTTAACTGTAAACAAATTTAATAATTTGTAGCATTATTGTTTTCAAAAATTATATAAAATTATAAATTAGTTATTATTGTTTTAACACATCATAACATAACATCGAAATTAGTATGTATAAAACAGAAAAGTTCATTTATTACATACATTTATCTATCAAACAGAAAATGTGTACATTGCATTACATTTATTTATTAAATAGAAAGTTTTATTTATTTCAAAAAATTTGTTTATTGCATTAAATTTATTTACTAAGAAGAAAATTTTATTTATTTCATTTCATTTATTTATTAAACAGAAAGTTTTATTTATTACAATACATATTTATTAAGCAGAACTTTTTATTTAATACATTAGATTTATTTATTAAATTACTCTATTTCAAAGCCATATGATTGACGCGTTTAAGAATATATAATATATCTGGTAAATGGCAGATTTCATTGAAGTTAACTCTAATTTGTAAAGAAATACCTATAAAGTAGTAAATCAAACCTTATCTTCTATGTTAAAATTACGAAATAATTTTAGCAATTACATTTATAGCAATAACTATTCAAAAATATTAACAAGACTGTTTATTAAAATTTATTAGGAAAATATATATATATATATATATATATATATATATATATATATATATATATATATATATATATATATATATATATATATATATATATATATATATATATATATATATTTCAGACAAATCATAATTTTTGATAACTTAGGTTAATTTAGATTATAGTCTATAAATCAAAATATTGTGATCACAGAATTTGTGCAATTTTTGGAACAAAAATAAACATATGCAGCAATTTAAATATCGCATTATTTCTCTAAATTTATTAATCAATTTTGAAGATAATATATACATTACAATTTCACCGACAAATTATACACATTTGTTAGCAGAAGGTTGAAATGTATTTTAAATTTTCATAATTTTATAATTTATGACTTGCAAATTAAATATTTATTTTCCTCAGGCGATGTATCCGGTGTCATAATTACTATGATTCATAGCACCTGCCATTCAATAAATTCTATTAAATACACTAAAAAACTGATTGTATATTCAGGTCAGCAGAAAACCGTAAACATATGGCACACTGGTGTGATATCTGAATACTGACACACCCATCTAAAATGATTTTTAGGTACCCTAAGGGATAACTCTTTAATCAACAATGATCTTGAACTGTATCCTTGTGCTTAATTTATATTATCAAATAATAGGAATGTCTGCATTAATCGCTTATCAGTAATTAAATGCCTAGTGTGTTTACTTATAAGGACGTGTAAGGTTTTCAACTAAAAATAAAATGGGGGATTTCAATAACCTTAAATTTTCAAAGAATGTATATTTTGTAATACAATGATTACATTATTTATACATCACTGGTGAATAATCCCCACAAAAATAATGGAAACAGTAATTTTACATCAAATCGTTTCCTTAACTAAGAAATTCCCTTACGTCTTTACAAATAATTGTAACAATATTAAGATATTTTGTTGATTTAAAAAAAATAATTTAATCTATCAATAAGTAATGAAAACAAGAAAATTAGATAGTAATGACTGAGTTTTATGTTTTTGAAAAAATAAATTAATTTTATTTATGTTAATAAAGAATAATGTTTGTTTTAATAATTGGTAAATATAAGAAATCTATTATACTTTTTTGGAATTATTTTTGGAAATCCTTATGTACACGAATTTCAAAATAATATAACATTAAAATGTAAAAATTTCAGAAATTAGATGAAAAAAATTTAATTTATAGTTTATTAGTGTTTTAATTGTAATGAAATTGAAATTGAAAAAGAAATCGTTCATAAAAATTTGCGTCATGGAATATTATTTAAAAGTTTTTTTTTTCTAGCAAGTATGTGTGTGACTCAAGAATTAAAATTATTCTTTTTAATTATCCTAAAGCTCCTAACTGTGGTTTTAGTCCAACTAGTTACTTAATAACTTTTAATTAAACAGTTCATCAATTTGATTCTCACCTCGAATGTAGGTGTTTCCAGATGGGTCGAAATTCACTTTAAATTATAGATTTCACAGTTGAGACAACCTTTATCATCAACAAATCGTTGAATCATCAAAAAAGGATGCCACAGAGGAAGATATAAAACACCATCTAAAAAGATGTGTTATTGAAATTGTAATTGTTCCGAGAAATCTTCTGACATAACTTCGCAGAAGCATTCTTTATAGTAGATAATTACTGTTTTATTAAGAGTATGGAAGAAATGTATTGCATTACATTCTACACACACAATATTTATTAAGAAAATTACTTGTAATTACACTGCAAAGCCTACGAATAGCCGTTTTGGCAAGCAATAACAAACTGAGGATATTAAAGAGTTTTACAATAAATACAGCTAATATCATGCATTAGGATATCAAATATATTTTATTTGTAATATAAAAAATATAAAATATATCTTTTATTTGATTCATGGGTTCGAATATGCTTTAATAAATATTAGGAAATAAAATGGATTTTTTAATCAGTTGTAATTTTTTCGCTTAGTTCTATGTTTAGGTCATAACCAATAGTAAAATAATAAAGCTCTACTAAAGGTGAGTTCAAATAATTTTGACTTTACTTCTCACCTGTGATTTTGTGGTTTTGAATCTGCTTTAAGTTTCAATTACAAATTGAATTATCCCCCACATGTAAGATACATGTTTGGACCATAAAACGACATACAAATCTTAAAAAATATATATATTTATGCTATTTTTTATGTATTTATTCTAAATATATTTATAAGTTCCATACAAAAAAAGTATATTAGCTGCAGTAAACATTATTTAATTGAATAATTCGGTTACCAAGATAAATAGTTAACTTTCCAAAACAAATACCTATTGAATATTGTAAATAAAAAAGCCATGTTAAAATTAAGAAGATGTAACTTCATAAAATTCATTAAATGTACATACCATGTGACCAAAACGTTTCTTAAAATATTTGCTATTCTTAAGACAAGATGAAAGAATAGTAAAGATATGTAATTTACATAAAAGTTCTTACAAAGAAATTGGATTTTATTAAGTAGAAAATAATGTTTGAGTTTTAAAAAACAGTTCTCTAGAAAGCACTAAATATTAGAATCATAATGAACATGAATAGGGCACAACTGTAGATTCCATTTTTAGTTGACACAATAACAATTGTTCAACGTGACAGGCTGAAGTAACATGTTATAGTAACAGGTATAGTGAGACTTGTTACTTCGGCATGGAACACATCTGTATAAATTGCAAAAATTTCAAGGTAGACTGAATGCTTTAATTCAGACGATATTAACGAGGGAGAATCTTAAACAGGTGCTTTAAAATAATCTCACATCCAGAAGTCGGCACTGTTAATATTAGTTGATGGTGGTTAGTTATATACGATAGGTGATGGTGATATACGATTTTGTAGAATCGACAGATCATTCTGTGTTGATATAAAGGGCTTTAAATCATTCCAGAGCATTGGCATAATGTAGCATTTCGCCAACTGGGATAAAACTGGTTACACAGATAACATATTTCTTTGGTATTATTAAGTAAAAGAATGAGATAGTAATCATCGGCCACTGTGCACATCATTTAAGCCCTATATTCATCAGGATCACAACAAGGAAATGATTCAACTGTGAAAGATCATACAAATTCGGATTTTTTAAATTTTTTTACTAAAACCTTTCTCCTTGTGAACCACACATCTTAATCACAAGTTAATAACAAGTTTCCTATTGCAATATTAATTTTTTGTGAATAAGATATGTAACAATTTTCCCCTGCATATCACGAAAGCTAGCTTCGAATAGTTTTTCAAATGTCTTTTTTTTTATCTGATATTAACAATGAATTTCAATATGATGGCAGATGCTTCTCCATTTTTATACTTTTATTATAAATTTCTTAACTATAATACAGTACACAAAATAACATTTCAATGATTAGAGGAAGGATCACGATAGAATTATTATTAAACACTCAACGAAGAAAAAAAAACTTTAAGAGAGCCTGGCATAAAATATTTTGTTACAGATGTTTTTCATAAATATGTTTTCAATAGCTTTATCATTATTTATATGTTAAAATAAGGTACGCATATTCATTATGAAACCATAATGATCCATTTATCACCCATAAAATTATCATATATGATAAATTTAAAGATATCACTTTTTTAAATTGTTGTGCAAAATGTATGTGGTATTATTTCTACGTGTTTCGTGTGCTAATTACTTTATTTATAAGAATTGATTAATCTCTCCCTAATCTTTAATGAAATTAGTGTGAGAAAGAGACTTCTACCCTTATTTTTAAACTATTTAATAACATTATTCTACTATTGAAAATTATTTAATACATTATTTAATAGTAATTTAACTTTAGTTATACAATTGACTTTTTATATGAATTAAGAAATAAATGTCTCGATCTGGTTCATTTGTGCATCAATGCTTTGCATTTACATAAGAGGGATAATTAAATAAGATCTACATCTTAAAATGAGTTCAAAAGACATCCACTCTAGACACTGGAATCAAAACCACGAATTATTAAATTGAAGGTTCAAAAGCTACTCAGCTTCTAGTTTTACAGTAACCACTTTGAACACATAAATATTATAAAGCAGAGTTTTTTCAAAAGATTTGTTGTAGGAAATAAATTAATAAGTTTCTTATTTAAAAATCTAGCCTTAGAGATGTTGTTGTTGCTGTTCTCGTGTGCCAGCTAGGCTGGCGAATCGGGGTGCGGTGCTCTACTTTTCCAATTGAACCGTATTTGGTGTGGAGTCCGACTTCTTTAGTACCTACACATGCCATAGGGACCCGTTTATACGGTAGGCAACCATTCACACAGATAATTCACACACAAGGAAAGGACAAAGACAGGATAGAGAGAAAGTACATCCACGCCTGAAGCGGGATTCGAACCCAGGACCTTCCTATCCGTAGTCAGGCATGCTGACCACTAGACAAGTTGCCCGGCTTGCCTTCCAGCTAAATTTTAGAAATTATTGTTCAATATTTTAATGACAATTTTTAAACTAAACTAAACTTCGGTCAAGAAAACAGAGTAGGGCACTATAGCCAAAGCCTATAGGGCCCTACTCTGTTTTCTTGACCGAAAGACCCTGGGGTGCGAAGCATATGTTCCGATTAAATGGTCAGTCTCAAGTGAACCCCAATGTTTAGTTCCCAAGCATACTTGGTATTCAGTTTATCGCGACCCACTGAAGGAATAAAAGGTTGAATGCCAATATCTATATATTAATAATTGTTTCTTTAATGAACTTTGACCTTCCTTTGAGAAATAATGAAACTAATTTTATTTTGCTAAATAATGAAACTGAACAATATTGGCATATTTTTAATATCAAGACTCATAATTTATTTCTAATTAATATTTTTGTGAATAATTAAATCGGAAACGCCTTACAATTTCTCAATAATTATACTGTAAAGAAGAAAGTTGAAATTTGTTTTATGATTCATTAATTTAGAAATTTTATTGCTTCATTAAAAAATCTGAAAAACGTGTCACAATTTATAACACCAGGAACTCAAATGTTACATTGTTGTAATACTTTTCAGAAAAATATCCTTGAACAAATGATTGGAACAATTCTTAATCATCTGGTCACGTCCCACGGTAGACAACTAGAACGCAGGGTTTAATAAATCATCCTGGAATTAAGAAATATTACGTATCTGCCGTAGTAGATACTGGGCATGGAGTGCAATTCGGTGTCAAAAGCTGATAGATTCTGTGCTGCCAAAACAGTGTTTTTATCAATGGCAATCAATGGCCCCGATTCAATCAATCACGGGCGGAAGGTCATCGGAAGGCTCTGGGGTTTCTTGTTTATCGGCACTGTTGAAGAAGCTCCGGTGTAAGTGTCCCCCATCGGAATCGATAATTTTAGCTCTCACAGAATTGTCTGTTGATGCTTAAATGCACGTGTGAGAGCTTTTTATACTGGAGACAAAGTGAAATTTATGAAAGTATTTTTCGGAGTAAAATTATGATGCCGTTAAATCTTTAATATCATATTATTTTGCTAGATAGTGTTCATTGAAGTATTTTAATACCATTATTTTTTCTTTAATTTTATACTGTTTTGCTACACGCTGCAAGATTTAATTTTCTGACAAAGCTATCAATATTTTGCTAGGCAATATAAAATTTAGTTTCCAAGTAATGTATCAGTATTTTGCTAGACGGTACAAGATTTAATACCTTCTTAAAGCTATCAATAGTTTGCTAGACAGTGTAAGATGTAATACCTTCTTAAGCTATCAATCTTTTGCCAGACAGTGTAAGATGTAATACCTTCTTAAAGCTATCAATGTTTTGCCACAGACATTATAAAATTTAATACATTCTTATAGATACCAGTATTTTGCCAGACACAGTGTAAGATTTAAAATTTTAAAGCTATCATATTTTGCCAGACCCAGTGTAAGATTTAAAACCTTAAAGCTATCAATAATTTGCTAGAGAGTGTAAAATTTAATACCTTCCTAAAGCTATCAATATTTTACTAGACAATACAAGATTCAATATCCTAATAAAACACTGTTAATATTTTGTTAGGAAATATATAAGGTTTAATATCCCTATAAAGCTATCAATATTTTGGTAAATAATATAATAATATTTTGATAAAGCTATCAATGCTTTACTAGATAAGATTTAATTTTCTGATAAAGCTATCGGTATTTTATTAAATAATGTAAGGCTTCCATTTTTAAGCAAAGTTGTATACGTGGGAATATACTTATAATAAATGTTAATAATAATTTAAGAGATGTTACAGAATAACTTCAGTATATCCTATGTAAAATTCTATATTTTGCAACATTTCATAAAACATATTATTTTATGCCTTTCAGGAAATCGCTGAGTTACATGATTATATACAACATTGTTTCGTAAATTTCTATTTTCGGGGTAAGTGTTATAAATTATATTAAATTACATAACTTCTAGGTGAATGCTATTGTATGTATACAAATATTTTAGAATATTATATATGCATGCATTCGTGTGCATATATATATATATATATATATATATATATATATATATATAGATAGATAGATAGATAGATAGATAGATAGATAGATATTTAGATAGATATAGTAGAGATATGGATATTGATATAACTGTGTATTTTCATAATATTAAGGAAAAAATGTTCTAATATAATGCTATTAAAATGTCTTTGTCTTTAACTCCAACCAATTTTTAGCTTCTATTTTATAGATTCAATTTTCTGGTAAAATTGAACCTATAGGAAAATAATTCCAATAATTTAATAAATACAAATATTATGGGATGTTGCAGAAAAATTTAATAACTATTTTTTTATATTTCTATATTTTGCAGCTTTTTATAAGACATTCCAAATTATATATTTTATGAGATGCTACTGAGTAACATAATACATATTTTTAGTAAATTTATATACTATACTAAATATTATAAGTTACAATAAATTATATAATTGTAAATGAATTCTACCGCATTAAAATTATAAAAATTTTAAAAATAATTCCCAATGTTGAATATACTTGGCATTTAATAAATTACATAATGGAGAAAACACCAGCTTATATGTATGTATATGCATGACAGTTTTGCATCGCAGAAGAGGGATAATCATACGGGGGTAGTGGGAATCCCCAGATATTCAATATTCTGATCGTGTAATCATTCCTGCCAATCTTTGGTTCTTTTCTCTTAGCTTGAAGATTTGTAAAATAGATGCATTGAAAGCTATTTTTTTATCTATAAAATAAAATGTGACTCAAGGAAATATTGAAATAAAAAATTTATTTTCTGACTTTTTTTCCCTTTAAAACAGAGAGTGTCTTAATAATTCTTCAAAATAAATTTTTCCTATGGTCTTCTTTTCCTTTAAAAAAGAGAATGTCTTGGTAACTATTTAAAAAAACGTTTACAGTATTTTCTCGCATAGTTCCTTCATTATAAGAATACATAGAAACGATAAAATGTTTTAGTAAAGCAAGAATTTTATCTCCTCAACCTAAAGAAAACTAGCAACGTTATTTCCGTATTAAAGAAAACCTAAAAGAAAAGAATAAGTTATCATTTTAAATATAATTAGTATACGTATATTTATACACACACACACATACACACACACACACACACAGATATATATATATATATATATATATATATATATATATATATATATATATATATATATATATATATATATATATATATATATATATATATTTATATTTATATTTATATATATTTATATTTATTTATACTTGTAAATCCTCTATATAGAGATAAAAAATGTCGCAAAATCATTCTCTTGAGATCTCTTAAAATGTTTCATACGGGAAATAGCAGTAATTTTGAAATAAAAATATTTTAATTTTTTACGTAACATTATTTGTTAAACAATAAAAGATTTTATTATAATTGGATTATAAACAATGTATTCACACCTCAACTTTTAGTTTTGATGATGATTCTCCCAAAATAAAGAAACATCTCTCATATGTATTTACATAAAATATACATATGAGCATTTACATATGTATATTTTACATATGTAAATGCATATATATGAGCATTTATATGAAAGATATATGAAGAATTTGCGAAGTATTTATATGCATATATATATGTAAATGCATATATATGAGCATTTATATGAAAGATATATGAAGAATTTGCGAAGTATTTATATGAAGTACATGAGCACTGAGACAAGTACGGACAAGAGCCGCGGTGACCTGGTTGTTAGGGCGTCAGTCTAACTATCTGAAGGTAGAGATTTCGAACCCCGGCATAACCATAGGCTGAAGCGTATTAAAATTGCGAGTTGGCCCACTGTCTTCCAGGTGCAATGATACCTCTGGTGTAGCTTGCTAAGAATTGGGGGTCTTCTGCTTTGTCCTTGCTTCAAACTCTCGAAGACTATCCAGCTGCTTCTATCTAACGGGTAGAATCCTACTCAGGTCTGAGTACCGGAAAGCATGCTGGTGTAACAACAGGTAGGGATAACAAATATGGTTTTGTTTGTCACACTTTTCAATTACAATTTCAAACTTTTTGGAAACATAATTTAAACTCCAGTACCAAACAGTGAAAAACTAAGCTGCAATTTTATTTGAATGCATAAATTTACAAAAGAAACTTTAAATTAGCAATTGTACTTAAGTGCTGTTTGTGTTATCAAACCTGCTTGATTATGCTAAATAGTAAGTAGGAGACAATGGTTTGCATTAGATCTTTAATTGCATATTTCATAAATAAAATCTAGAATAATCCTTCAGAAATTATTTTTAATTTTAAGTAAATACTATTAGTGAAAACATTTGCTAACATATAGTGCAAAAATATGGAAACTTTTTTTAAAATAAAGAAAATGTCAGAATCAATAACATATTAATATAAAGTGCAAATATACGGAAATTGTTTTTAAAATAAATACAAGTAATAGAAACATTCTTTAAAAAGAGGGCCAATTCGATTTGAGAATAATATTTTGATTGTTCATTTGTTTAGGCATGAGACAGAAATTAATGTTAATTTTTATCAACAATGGGGTTTAAAACTAGGTAGCCTATAGTATGAAAAGAATGTGAATTGCATTTCGATATCAATTTGTAAAATGATATGAAGAAATTTCTGAGGGATCAATCAGTGACAGACACAATCTTCAAGAGAAAATAAAATATCGCCAACATTCTACACGAAATTGTAACGAACCCAGCCCAACATGCCAATCAAAAAAAATTTATGAAGGTCAGTTCTGGTAAACTTCCAGAGATTATATCACAGGGTGGAGCAAATTTTTCCTTCCTTTAAAGTCCATATTCAAACTCTGCCTTGTTTTCTGTTTTCAGATACAAAGGCAATTTCGAAACTTATGAAGGATTTTATAACCAATTTTCTTTCAGAAGAGGTTTCCTCGTTTGAGAGTTGCGCTATACCTTATTTACATTCATCATCCGCAACAAAATAATAAGTGATATATTTTAAATTGATTATCTGGAGACTCATACCAAATGTATCACTGAAACATTGCGAAGTAATAGATTTGAAGTTATATGGCATAATTAGTTTTTCCTATTTTATAAATAAGATTTTATCTAACTATAGGATTTTGAAAGAAACAGATAACTAGTTTACTGTATTGATGGGAAAATTAGAAACAATCCATGTTTCATAATTATGATGTTTATTTACAATATTTTGAAATTTAAATTTGTGAAAATGAACATAGTATTTCAAAAAGAAAATGAGATAAACTTACAAGAAAAAATAATTACTTTTTAACACTTTTCGGCGAGATTTAACTTGATGAGTCTTATTTTTTTAATTATATTTTGAGATTTGAAGTATAAGCATTTAAAGGCTTTATTTATTTAATTAATCTAATACGATAATTTAGTTTCTGTCAGATATATATTGAAAAGAGTAAAGCCATGTTTCATATTACAAACACTGTATCATTCAAAATATACATCTTATATAATATTAAATTTTGTAAACTTAATATTATCTACACAATTAAAATCAAAATTATACTTCAATTTTCTTAAGTTGACTTCAGTTTCTAATGGGTGTATCAGAAAATTTTTATTTCATACAATGTGATATTATTATTTTTTGCATTTTATTTTAATTATATTTTTAACCACTAAAATTTTGATTTAATATATAATTAAAATTTTCATATGCAAACTTCAGTTATATTAATATGTAAAATTTAGATAATATATAATTTCCTACTTAATAATATGAAAAATTGAATATTAAGATTTTATATTTATTTTACATATTATTTAAGCTATTTGTAGCATAGTAATTTGAATGTGGCTTTTTAATTTTAAATTCCACATAAATAGTTTGAAAATTAAAACTTTTATTTTTATCAAAATTAAAAGAATGTGTGTGTTAAAAGTTTAAAAATTCAAGTGAATTTTATCGTTCTTTAGGTAGCAAAAATTGACATAAATGCATGCATTGTTGAATTTTCATTATTTGTGTTTGCTCTCTTTATACTGTTCTTATACAAAACAAACAATGTAAAATATTATGTAAAAAAAAAACTTTATTTATCTCGTACATATACAATTAAGAAAAACTTACAAAGGCGTGTACAATACATTTTTATAGTCCAAGGAACAGTAATTTTAAAGTTATAAAAGAATGGCAAGTAATATTCCTATTTCTTATTGAACTTATTTAATCCAGATTAAATTTCAGTTTGAACGCTTATCATAGCTATTTCTGATTTACTTTTGTTCTTTTGTATCGTTTTGTTAAAATAAAATTTTTATATTATAAAAAATATTAATTTTTTACTGTTGATAGCTTGAAAAATAATGAAAAACGATATGATATTTGCTTATGCTATTTACAATTCAACTTGTATAAATCAAGATGAAAGTAAAATTTTAAAATCTGCAACATCCACACTGTTATATATAACGTAATACTTTTGATGAACTTATAATTAATAAAAGAAAAACATTATATGTAATTATTCTACTTATAATTCATTTTGTGTATAACAAATTGAATGTAAATTTCAGAGTGGCTATCATACCGGTTTATCCTTATATTTCAAGTTCGGAATACATCATTTATTAAAACATAAGTATAAATAACTAAAAGAGATCACATTTCAATCAAATTCCCTACCGTATATACCAAGAAATAATAGAGACGAATTGTCTTTCTCATTTTGATACTGAATGTGTGATTTTCTATCGAAATCCCAATTCTCCTTCTTTGTTAATCTCAAATTACTGTCCACTATGATAGGATAAACATACTTAGATGAAAAGTTTCCTTTAATGTCCACCATTTGGAACACTGTCTTTGAATTGAGAAGAAAATTTGAACAGCTTTTTCCATCGTTGGATTTACAGCGAGTAATAAAGCAGGATTGTATATTAAAAACAAGTGATTCATTCAAATTGCCTGCCATGGCTGAAGCTGCTGCAAAATAATCTTCGGTCATTGACTTCGACTTGTATGAAACTGAGCAACAGAAGCTCTTCGAACAGACTTCAACTGTACCTATCGGATGTTCGAGCTTCACAAACTCATAATTAGATAATAAATTTGAATAGCAATTGTATTCTTTTACTTCTTTCACTGGCCTGTTATCAAGTAAAGTACATGTGTTGTAAAATCTAGCTTTTTCTTCTATATTATCTTCATACCAAGTATTATTTACTATTACAAATCTCTGACGATTTAGTTCATCGAAGTTTATTTCCCGTTCTTCTTTAGGGTGCTTAGGAACATTAGATATTAAAAGTTTAGAAGTTCCATCAGCAATATGAGTATATATCAATGCACCATTTGACCCTGAAAATATTCCACTTCCAATAGTTCCCCTTTTCGGTTGATGGCTGTTAGCAGCAAGTACATTAATTTTGTTGTAACTTGCAAAACCTTGTTGAAAAACATTCGCAAAGAAAATTAGTGGAGTGTGATCGAACCAATGGTAAGGATAAGCAACATTGTCCACATTTTTTTGTTCCACTACGTCTTGTGCTTCTTCAAACATCATGTCAAAACAGATAAACGTAGCAAATGTACCAAACTCTGTCTCAAAGTACCCACTCTCTGGACACTTAGACGGGTCAGGTATTGGTTCGAAATAAAGATGTTTTTTGTGGTACCTAGCAATCAATTTACCTTCTCTGTTGAATACTACATTTGTATTGTAAAGATAGATTCCGTCTTCTGGGCATTCTTCATCGCTTACACAGTTTGATGAAGCGTCGTCATCTGTAACACCGCAAACATTATTACATCCCTTATAATCTAGAATATTAGCCACCAAGTACATTCCACCTTTTCTTGCCAAACAGCTCAATTTTATCAACAATTTATTCTTTCGGAATTTGTATTCTTGTTCACATGGAATGTAATCCTCCAGCTTCGGATCGGGTACGTTTTGTCCTATGGATCCAATCAAATCACGCCGATTTCTTAAATAGTTTATAGCACTTATATAAAGAACACTTTCAGGGAAAACAATTATATCGACACCCTGAAAAAATAAATTTAAGAATTAATTTAACAATATTTTTAGCTCCTTGTTGGTTTTACCAGCAAATCAGGAAATCAGTCACTGCGTTTAGAAAAATTTTATTATTTTGAGATGCAACTGTTAAAATATATTACTTGAATTTTCTTCATAAAGGAATGCTATTTAATCTTGAATTACATTTATAGTTGATTGAAAATTTTTCTATTTTCTTTCATTGCCAGTAAAATCAACAAATGGAATTAATATAATTTTTTAAAATAATTGCAAATTCAGAATTAATTTTATGTGTTTATATAATTTTTTAACTTTTTCTCTGAAATAATTGTAAAAATTAAAAGATTTTTAATTGAAATATCACTTTAAAAAGGGCATTATCTTTACTTAAAATAAGTATTGCTCCATTTTATAAGAAATTGTTGTCAGAATTTTTAATAACTTTCATTCATAACCAGAAAAGTTCATATTTTCATATTACATTTTATATTTTATTTATAATATTTCAACTGAGCAAAAACAGTCAGGTTATTTTTTGTGAGCAAACATTTTATGAAACATTCAAATATTTCAAATTTAAATTACGTTTGTAATTAATTTCGTAAAAATTCAATGCAAATTTTCCTAATTTTCAGAAATGAAAGATGCACAATATGTTATACACTTCAGTATAAAATAAAATATTCTATCTGCTTCTTCACTATTAGCGTTTTTCAGATTTTTAATTATTTTATATACTGTTTATTTGTATACAGCTTTTTATAAGTGACTTTAGAAATAAATCTTTTTTCAATGTCATAATTTTTTCCATAAAATGTTCTTCCATTATTTTTAAAAGGAATTTTGAAAAAACATAGATCATTTTATGATAAAAATATATAATATATTTTTTGAGAAACACTTGTATTATGCGCATTGAACTTCCCTTAATCCTCTATATGACACATGTTAATAAAAATGTATGCATTTTGAGTGTGTGATCATGAGATATAGAATTGCCCTTGTTAGACTTTTTTTGCTAAAAGCTTATCAGCCAAGTAGTCACTGCATTTCATGCCAAAATGCATTACGATCGAATCAAATCTCTAAGGGAACTTAGAAAAGGAATCTCTCGTGAGATTTTAGTGAAATTTTAGAGAGCCTTTGAAAAAATTGGGGTTAAATACTTTCTGGAAGAACTGACATTTTCCTCAAATTCTGCCTGTCATCACTTTGTTATTGCACTTTAAGACTAATAAGTCAACTCGGCACTTAAATGTAATATAATTTGAATTTCGCATCTGTGAACACCTTAGCTAAAAAAATCTAAGAAAGAAATGTTTTGGAAGTAATGAAAAGATGGAGAACAGACAACTTGACATTCCTTTAAATTACAGAAAGAACTAAATACAAATTCTGAAGGGCAATTTATTTGATCAAAATTTTATTAAATTAATCCGATTAAAATTATATTTTATTGAAATTTTTACACTTTTTAAAATATCAAGTGAATTTCCAGTTAAATGAAGGGAACTTATAGCCTCACATTACCTAAAAATTAACTTATTTTAAGAGAATAATTCTTGAAATATATCACGAGGAATTCAGTCCCCGAAGTCAACTCTTTTCACTCAATTAAAAATTACAACTGCACAGATTTACGTAAAATCTTATGTGCATTAGACAAATCTGACTCTCATAAAGTGCTGAAATTCTGTGATTTCATCAAGAAAAATCGATCAATTTTTTTGAAGTTTAAATAAATTTAACTGTGTGTGAAAATTAAAATTTTCTAGCTACATAAATCTCTACATTTGTTTATTAAACACAGAAAATATGTGTGCATTCCTATTAACTCAGAATCAGAGTGAAAAATAAATGGATATTCCTTTCTCTATTTAAGCCATGAGTTTGAAATTCTACATTTTGACACACTTAAGTTTAACGATGCTTAAGTAATGACATTTTATTACCTACTTTCATAACAAACAGCATCCAATTTATTTCAATATCAATGCACTTCTGTGGCTGAATTTTCTAAGAATAAAATGCTTAAAGGTATCCATTTCTCGAAATCAATGAAAAATATATTTACAATCTCATCAATTTTATCTTTGCAAAGTAAATGACGTCCATGTTAGCTGTTATTTTAATTAAAGCTAGCTAAAACTCATGATCAACTTAGCAAGACAGATGGATAAGGTGCAGTATCTACTGTGATGTGTTTTTGTTGGAAAAACTCAAATGTTAATTTTGGTAAATAGGAAGATTCACTGAAATGATAGAGCATATATCCTCTATAACACCCACACCTTAAAAAACTTCTGGAAGAACTATAATTCTATTTATTTGTGATTATCTTTTATCCTTCCAACCAGACAGCTTTTTACTAAGTGAAGAGTATGACAGAGATAACTTTTTCTCATGGGCGTTCTCTTTTCATCAATGTAGGCATGGAATTATATTCAAACCTATATTTTACTTTCTTTACAAAATGGAAATTTAAAAAATCATATACTCGTTTCGTTACCAGTTATGATTTTCGAAGTAAGGCGATGGCTGCCACTTTTAATAAATTAATCATTTCTTTAAAGACAGTGCCTTTAATAATACAGTCTTTTTTTACTATGCTGATCAGCTAAATTAGTGACAACCCAAGAGCAAGAAAAGCTGTTCATGTGAAATTATTGATAAATTTATGTAGTTTTATTGATAAATTATTGATAAATTTATGTAGTTTAGCTTTTATTTAATAGTTTTATGTAGTTTTGATGTAATTCTTCAATTGGTAGTTACAGATATTTTTCTTGATTAACATATTTCATATCGCAGATAAGTTATTTGGTAATACACTTAACTATTTTACTAGAAGATTTTTAATCTTGATAAGGATTGCAACCATTGTAAAACATTTCTAAATCTTTTGAATAAACTTAGTTATTTTATGGTAAAGGTACCATCAAACAGAAAGGACCACCATACTCAAGTACATAATGAAACTGATGAAACAACTGTCCTAGGTTCTCCAGGTAGATGGGGGATCTAGCATCAATAAAAGCTAAAAATATCAAAGGTTGGACTGCGGATCTCGTTGTCACAGCAGTAGAGTTTCATGTCAGCGCAAAGTGGGTGCGAGAGGTTTCATAAATTTTCTTCTAGCTGCACGTAAATATGGCCCACTTTCCCCAAAATCCCCCTAGAGAGCAGATGGACCCAGCTCACTCATGTAATGATGAAACTCTCAGAAAGGCTCTCACTATGCCTCCGGGCTTCATCATGTGGTTTCAGTTTCATAAATAAACACGAGAAGGGCAACATACAAGTTTGATAGGTGGAATAGTTCGTCTGGCTTGTTTTGCCATCGAATCGACATTCTATTAGGAGGACTTTGCCTATATTATTGGTCTTGTAATTCATCAAGTTGTCTGGTCTGAAAAGCAGCTGCTGGAGAGATTGTGTTTTCCCGGTCCTAAAGGGGGCTCTGCAATCTTTCTGTGATGGGTTTTCTTAAGCAAATGACATCAACAGCCTTACGCGAGTAGACTGCCCCCTGCAGCGTCGAAGTCATTTGAATATAGAAGCATGAGATGGACCTTTTTTCGATGTTAATTGTTAATGCTGTGAATGATATTATTTTTAAATTTACTCTCACTTTTTTTTAAATCATAGCAATATAAATTTCGCTGGCCAATTTTTTATTCTAAATTTTATTTTATCATAAAAGGTTTGCAGTAGTTGAAAGAGATTATTTTCTGGGATAAAATAGTTCCTAGTTTCTAATCAATCACTTTTAATTTTTTCGAACATTTTTTGTCCGTGCATATCTCTAAAATATCACACTGATTTTTATATTAATCTACAAAATAGCATATTTTTTAATATTAGTTCCTGAAACAAATTTTTTTTACACTGCAAACATGGCTTTTTTTATATATAATTACTTTTGAAACATCATTTCTTATTTAAATCTAAATACTTTAAAAAGAAAAAATCTGAGAATTTTTAAATAAATGAATTACCGATAAATCAATACTTTCTTTTTAACATTATATTCGAATATTATTATTTATTCTTGCCAAATTTCGAATTTAACCAATTAAATATTGATTGTGCATAAAAAAATAATTATTCCCTAATAATCAAAGAAATATTCTTTCTTCTAAATTTGTTTTCAAAAGTATAAAATTGTAAAAAAAACAGTCTTAACTAAAAACAAAAATTCTCATTATTTAAAATATACAAATATTCTTACACTAGTGTTCGCAATCTCAACAGCCAATTCAAATGTCTTTAAATTGTTTTCTATATTTTCTTCAATGGAAAGTGAATTATCTGAAAATGGTGCTACTTCCAAAATAGCTGCTCTGTAATATTTTGGTTCCTTTGCTTTCTCCTTAGATTTTTCTATTCCAGGAATCAACGTCATGGAAAGATAAGTAAATAAGGCCACAAGACAGCAGAGCATTAGAATAACTAAAAATATTATTGACAATAAGTTTAGTATGAATAAAATGCTTAAAATAAATTATAACGATTTATAGCTAATAAAGTATACTTACTTTAAATCCCTTTTCCCTTTAATTCGTATTTCTAAATAGGAAGTTTGTGTGGTCATTTTAATATTCACAGAACACTTTATCACGTAATGAAGACAATTGAAATTAAGACATGCAAATTCTATTTTTAGTGTAGTTTAATTTCATTTAAATTTAAATGATTTTACTTTTTTCTTACTATGAATCAATTTATTTAATACTATTTAAATTTTAAAAAGTTTACCTTTTCTTTAAACACCGTAAATTGTGTGATAATATATTTTAACAGACATAAGAATAACAAAAAAAAAATTTGGCTATTTTTATTGATTAAAATAATGTTTATCTGCCCTAGTTTAAAACAATAGTTGTTTATTTTTAAAACAAAAAAACGATGTTTATCAGTAATTAGAGAATGTGGAATTTTTATTTTTTAATGATGAATTTTATATAATGGAAGCATTTTTACGATAATTTAAATTTTGTAAAGAAAAAAAATTTTTACGAATATTTATTCTTAAAACGAAATATTTTGTAACTGAGCTTTTTTTTTAACTAAAAGATAGCGCTTTGATTTTCGATACTTTTGCATTTCGCCATTGTTAGTGACAAAGTTGCCAACTAATACAACAGAGCGCAAACAAAATATTACGAATTTAAACATTTATCTGTAGCAAAAAAGTTGAAAATTGATATTAAAATGCTTAAGCTTTCAAAGTAAAATATACTAGTTAACTAGCTTTATTAACTTTTGTTTCATTTGTATTCTTTTTTGTCACCAAAATTACCAACTTAGCTAAAATTTCAAGTGGAGAAATAAAAAATTACTTGGCTTTCTGTTCGACAATTCACCAGTCCTGTTCTCATTTCCTTCACTGAGGCTTTAACAATTCGTAATTTTCTTTAGGTACCTGTCAAATCAGCCCTCTTACTTAAAAAGTGACCATACACACAAATCAGTTTTACTGTTGACTCTAAATTCTGTAATTTCTTTAATTGTAAAAGAAAAAATCAATCACACAAGATCTCTCATTCATTTCATACATTTGTATCAGATGATTCCAATGAAAGCTCTCAGCTCTTGGGGTCTTGTTCGAATCTCTAAATGCAAAAAAATAAATTGGGAAAAAGAAATATAGAACCAGAATATCGATGTTAATATTATAATCATCGTTCATACATTATGAAAATGGTTAAGATTTCTTTAACAATGAGAAATCTTTGTATAAATTTTACTCTCACCAAAGCTTCACAGTTGACAACGTTTAAAAGAACCTGTGTCCGAATTAGGAAGAATTTAAAGGTGGTTTGTGCCCTATTGTATAGATACCCGAGATTTCAAACAAAGATATATTTGCGCACCTAATTTGTTACCTGACTTTGAAAAGATTCACAAAAATAGAATTAGAGAAATGTATTGGACCGTAAGTTGTAGACTAACAACTAAGAACTGATGCAAGTCATTTAAACATTCTTTAAATTTTTGCTTAATGGAAAATATTTCCATAGATAAAGCCCGTATTTGCTTGTCATAAAAGACAAAATCCTGTAAATTTTCATAGATCGCAATCCTGATAAAGGGCATACAAAAGAATGGAAATACAACATCTATTTTTTGTTGTTAAGCATTATCTGAAAATAAATTAAAAACCCTCCAAAAAATGCTCTTTCTCCACTTGTCCAAAATGAGCTTTGATTGGTTGATCAGGAATATCATAATCGAAGTGTCATGGTATTTGCAAGGCCCAGGCAACTGTATGGATTAGATAAGACCAGTAACTCAAATAATAACCATGGATCTCGAATGCAACGAATGTATTTAATCAAATCTGTTCTAACAACATTATTCCTATCTAATCAATGTCATTTGTCAATTAGTTTTTATTCAGTGATGAAGAATTGTGATTTTGATATTCATTTAAAATATCTTCCATTAATTATTCAACCTAGAAAGTTCTCTGAATGGATCTTGATCTCCGGAAAAGTGGGATGTTAATTACACGTCATAATTTAAAGAGAATATAAATGAAAGCTCTGTTGTGAGTCATGTAACTGAATTCTGGAAGGAATTTCATAATAATTAGTATTCACTTGTTTCCTGGGAAAAAACCCTGAAAACTCACAGCCGTTATCACTGCAAACATGCATGCAAAAAATGAAATACCAACAATCATCAAATGATATTCTCCAAACATAAAATTCGAACTTGGATATTTCACTTCGGTGATAACGGTCTTGCCAGTAGACCATGAAATGCCCATAATATTTGATTTAAAGATAGAAATTTAAAAAAAATTATACCATGGATTCTGATGAGTAATATCTATATCCATAGCAGTGAACAAGGTGGTGGAAATTTTTCTACTGCAAAGCGTAACAGTAAGGTTAATAATTATCCTGTCTTAGAGCGCTTAATGATATTGATGTCTTGCAGTGAAAAGAAGTGTTTAATTAAGCAGAAAATCCATATTGGTTCAGCTCTCAACATGTTTGGTGTCATGTTGTCTATAATAAACTATCCGTAATCATCATAATTCATAATGATTTTGAATAAATAGACTATCAGACTGGATGCTTACAAAAGCTTCATTTGTTGGATACGTCTTCGCGTTGTATCTAACATAATATATCCTTACATGTCCACATGGCTAATATCATCACAAAATCTCTACTGGTTTAAATAATCTTCTGTTAAACATAGAATTCATAGATTCATGAGAATTGTTTCATTCTCTCAATCACTTATCCACATTAAATGCCATTTGAAACACGAATTCACCAAAAAACAACATCAGACTATAAAAAGACATTCCAGTCATCAACAAACTTATGGTTGTGTTACCATGCCAAGTTAAGGCATAAAATTTTGTATCATGCAGTCAACAATAATAGATTAATGTGTTCCTTTGGTTTTAAAAAGTCTATATCAATAACAGTTTGTGAACATTTCGCTCGTTGACTCGTATTAATCTCCCATGACCGAAATCCGCTGCAATTAGAGAAAATGTTCCATGTATCTCTCGCTTAAATATTCTCATCAATCATCAATTTTTTTTTTTAAAAAAGCTTAACTACTATCAGAGATTTAACATGTTTTTCTAGATTGTCGGTATTCTACATTAAATTCATAAAAATTTCACATTTGAAAATTCAAATTACACATTATCTTGGACATATCATGTCCAGTCTCTCTTAGGTTAACTGAATTTTACAAAGATATTTGAATTCTTATAAGCAGCATTAACTGATCTAACAACTTTTCCGGACATTTGCTGTCGTATATAAAATATTTTTTACGGCATATGAACGTTGATATTGCATATCACCGTTATTTGCGTCTACACACCGTTATTTGCGTCTTTACACAATTTATTTGTATCTTCACGCCAGTAAATTCTCCAATACTAGGAAAACAAGATTTTCTTAATATTGGTTAATTTACTATATTTTATAAAAGTTAATATAATTAATATGATGTCTGAAATACTAAAGTTTGATTTTTATATATATAAAAAGCAATATTTATCTTTTACACTAGGTAGATTTTAGAAGACTTGTAAATTTCAAGAGGCTAACTTAACACATTTTACAATTTACTAGTGTCATACTATTATTTTCATTTTCATAACATGTTTAATAAATAAATTATTCCATAAGATAAGCTGTAAATAAAATCCATTTTATCTGAACAAAACGTGTTTTTCAGTTTCATTTATGACTATAAATTATTTATCTAATCAATTTATCTTTCAAGTAGAAAAAAGTTTTGCGCAACAGAATTGTGCAATAGAATCAGAAGTATAACTTTAATAGATATTGTAGAAGAAACACCGTTTACTTTTGAAACAATTTTCGATTTTACAAAGTATAATATAACTCAAGTTTCAAATGTATCTAACTTTGTTAAAATATCTATAAAATTAATAAAAACATAAATTCTATTCAGTTTTAATGATATTTTACTTTCCCTCATAAAAAATCAAACTAATAATTTAAGAAAGGTCATTTATAAATGATATTTGGCCCGGTTAAAGGTGGCCCGGTTAAATGATATTTAAACTTATTAAATATAAAATTGTGTTAGTTTTTTATTTAAATTTTTTGCGAATAATATTTTCGGATAACTGTTTTGTTTTACCCAATTTATTCAAATTGAGCTAGAATAGATTTATGACTCTATTTTAGAAATGACTAATAGAGGTGTTATTTTTATAGTTTTTCTGCAAATATCTTTATTATATTATTGGTATTATAAAATGAAATATATTTTGCACGTGTCTTTGATAAGCAAAAAAAAAAAAAAAAAAAAAAAAAAATTATACACGACATTTGGAGCTCTTGAATCACGGATAAACTAAAATAAAAAGTTGCAATCTTTATTCTTAATATAAAGATCGTGTATTCTTAACACATAAGATTTAAATACTAAAAAAATCATTGAGATTTAAGCTTTTTTTATTAATATAAGTTAACAATTCGTGACATTTAAAAGTTATTATTAAAATATTGTGTATTTTTCATAAATAATGGTTGTGTATTTATTTTAAAGGAGAAAAATTTGATTTTTCTACACATTTTTTTTATTTGAAGCTAATTTTATCGAGATCAACAATTTAAAGTTTATTTTGGATAATTACAATCATCATATCGGTATCGAATTCACGACTTACTGAATGAGAAACCAAACCATTACCTCTCAACTGTCAGCATGTTAGACACTCAAGTGGCTGCTAAAAAATTTTGTGTGTACTTCATTTTTATGTCACTATTATCTGTGTTAAAATCTCCAAATATTTAAAAAAGCTTCCAAATCAACTAAAATTTAATCGATGTTATTCAATTTTTCAAATTTTATTCCTTTTAATTACTTTTCATAGTTGTTTTTAATAAATATGTAATCATCCATTCACATAATCATATGATAAATATTCTGATTTTAATTTCAATTATAAGTTGTTTCTATAGTATTAAATACTCGAGAAAATAAATAACATATGCGTAATACTATATAATATATAAATATAAGAAATGTATAGTATATTAGGTATAATATAATAATATAAAATAATAAAAAGTTTCGCTATTATTCAAAAAAGTTAAGTTAAAAACATTTCTACTGCCTTACAGATTTAACACAAACTTTTAAGCAGCGTGAAATCTCCTAGAATCTTTCAGAAGAATAAAGTACAATAAACTCCTACATAACCATGAACAGTTTATCTGCTTGGTGGATAGTAATGTTTAAATTAGAAAAAAATTTTAGTTCTTAATAAAAAAGTAATTCAGTGCAAAAAAAAACTTGTCTGGATAATTTTCCAAGAAATAAATGTATAAATTTGTAAAAAATGAATAATCTTATTATTTCTCAAGTAATTTATATGTCTCTCTATGATATGTAAAATGTTTATATACACGTTTGAATGGACATATTCGTTATTTTAATAATTTTATTGATTATTTGAGAAACTGGCTTATACTGCTATACACATTCAATTCTTTTCAGTGAGTAATTCTCAGTTTACTGCATCCATACTAATACTTACAAAAAATTTAAAATATATGACATTATTTTCCTCGCTGGGCTATAAAAACAACAGAGTTAATTCAACTGGGTTATTTGTCAATAAATAGCATTTCATTACTCTTAGAAAATCTTTCGATTATGACTATCGATTAAGTAATAATTATAACTAAAATTACTACTTAATTAATTTTTATTAAAATTATTATTTTGTTAATTGTTATTGAAATTATACATAATAATACATAAATTGAAATATACATAATAATCAAGTACAGAATAGGGTTTTTTCAAAAGAAAATTAATACCACAAAATGTGTATATTACAAGACACATTTCATTTTAGGGAATAAAAAAAATATGTTGTCATTAATTTAATTTACTATATTTTTCATACCAATTATACAAAAAATAGGAAATAAAGTTAATAAAATAACATATATAAATAAATTTTACTTTATTTTATCAATTCTTTCATATCAATACATTTTGTTACTTTTTAAATAACAAAAAACGGTTTATACTTTTTTAAAGGACCAAGTATTAATATGCATATGAGCGAAAAACAAAAGACAAATAAGCATGTAAACATAAGCAAACACTACAAATTAGTATGAGATATTAGTATTTTACTTAAATTTCGCATGTTATTAATTTAGTTGAATTTTTGACAAGAAATATTACACAGAAATGGCGAAAGAAAGCCAAAGAGCATTTATAAAAAGGTTTGTGATTTACTTTATTAATATTTTAGTATTCATATATTTAGTTACATTTTTAAGTGAAGCATTTATTTTTTACGTGATCAACAGATTATATGCATATGAATTAAATGCAGCAGCTAAATAAGCATACAAAAATGAACACTACAAATAAACATGACATATTATAATTTTACTTAAATTGCACTTGTTATCGTTAATTTAATTTTTTGACAAGTCTAATATTACAAAAATTAGAAAGGAAAGTTAGTAAAAAAACATTTATTAGAAATTTTAATTTATGTTATCTATACTTCAATATTCATATATTTATTTACATTTCAAATAAAAAACATTTTTCGTTTAAATGATCAGTATATAAAATAAATATGAATTAAATGCGAAAAAATAAGCCTGTAAAAATACATACTACGAATTAGAATGACATACTGGAATTTTGCATAAACTGCACTAGTTTCCATTAATTTCATTTAATTTTTGACAAGACAAATTGCACAGAAACTAGGTAGGAAATTTAGTAAAAAATTTATATAGCTAAACATTTTTGCTTTATTTTATTTATAATTTAACATCCGTTAATTTACTTGAATTTTTAACTTTACATAAACCTAAATATTTACTCAAGTTTTTACTTATGTTCTTAGGATAATCAAGCACAGAATATAAATTTGCATTAAATGCAAGCAAAACAATGATTATGCATGTCATTTACATAACAAATAATCTTGAGATATTGCATTTTTTTATGATATGCACATATTAACTTTATTTAAATTTAATATGTTAATGAGCGGGCAGATATTTATGCTAAATACGTTTACCTGCTATGCCTTTAAATGGTGGCATCATGGTGGTCTTTCTTTCTCCTTTTAGAATGAATTAATTTGATCCTCGAAGTATACATAAGAAATAATTTAAAAGAAATTATAAATAAACAAAAGTATCTTATCATTCACTACATTGTTATCGATACGACAAACATGTTATGATATCAGTTTCATTCTTTTACGTTATCAGAATAAGGTAAAAAGCCAATTTTATCTTAAAGTGACATCATACCTTAAAACCTCAAAGGTCTGTAAAATATGTACCTGAAGAAACTACTTTATATACAGACAAAAAAAAACACTGATATTCATAATTTCGTAAGAAAAACCATATTTTAGTTTTGATATTGACTTTAAAAAAATCAATATGTCATGTTTTGTAATGTATCATGTTTTATGGAAATAAACAATTGAAAGATGATTTTAAATCAAAATGTCATAAAAATTGTCGTAGACTTTGTTATGCTGTAATTGCGGATAATAATATTTTAAAGGACAAATATATTTTAAGAATTTCTTTATTTTCCCCTTGAATAAAAAATATTTATAATGGAAACATGTTGTAAAAAGATATTGTTAAGGGTGAAAAGATATTTTTCAAATATAATTTATTGGGACCTGCTAGTGTAATATCTGAAAACAATATATTTTACTTTTTATCCCAATATTTCTATCGATAAATGTTACGCTTTGATACATAAAATTAAATTTTATATGATAAATGCCAAACCTTGACCAGAATGCTAAATATTTAGTAAATCAAATAATGTTTATTTACATTTATCAATCCAATTTGTAAATTTGTATTAAAGGAAGGACAATTATAATTAAGATCAAAATAAATACGTTTTAAAATTAGATTTTTTCTTCTAAGCAATTATTGCACAAGTATATATAAATGCAAATAAACAATAACAAATTCCATAAACAAGTTAGCAATTAAAAAGATAATTATAGAAGTATCTTAACATATAATCATGAAACATTTATATCAAGAACTGGAAATGAATAAAATTCCGCCAATTGCTTGTGAAATATATTAGAAATTGCGTTTTCATTTTTGCTAACATTTTACTTATTCAGCATTATAAACTGCAAATTTCGTGATATACACCAGTTATATAAAATGTTAAACAGTGATTATTATCCTTCTAATTTGAATAAATCTGTACATTTAAATTTGAGGAACAAAACTCCATGAATATACTATCAAGTCAGAAATATTCATCAAGGGAAATATTACCTCCATATAATTCACTTATTTTAAAATATAAAAATAAGATACAACTTTTTTTACATTTTACTAGTCACTACTCTCTGTGGTCCACTATCAGAATAGCGCTTTTCTGAGCTACAGGCCTTTGGTTCGATTGAAACATTACTAAACAACGGAAGATGAATTTCGCATTTCGGAATGCAGGTCTATCAGAGTAAATCCCTGGAAATTTTCCGGTTTCTTCCTTGCAGATACATGAATATACCTTGTTAATTATGCAAAAAAAATTCTCTTGGAAATCGATCTATGTAAAGACGTTAAAGTGCTTTACAGGGACCATGGATAGTAATATTGTCCCTTATAATTTGTATGATTTATGCACTATCAAAATAATCTCACTATATCTTAGTGGCAGGACAGTGTTTTAAGGATCAAAATGTCCTGGTTCGATTCAAGCCACTGTTAAATAACAAGAGATGAATGGTTCTCCGGAGTTTTAAGGATTTTGAGTTTCTTTTCCGCTACTGAATACTATTCTCTGTTTATTAAAATCTCTTTTTAAAAGAGATTTATGTAAGGGATGTTTAAAATGCTTCACAAAAGACGTCGTATTCATTTTAGGCTCCCCTTGGTCCAGTGATAGGACAGAGTTCTTCAAGTTGAAAAGTCCCTAGTTCGATTCCATTCATACTTGAACAGACGGTAATAGATGTTGCGCTTTTACTTCTGCATGCACTGCTAGGGCTAATGTTTGAAAGTTTTACTATTTTCTTCTTTTGTTATACATGAATATGCTTATCATTTATGAGAGGGTAATAGATATTTCTAGATGCCTATACATTTATGGTTCTAGATGCCTATACTATTTATAGATGCCTATTATTTATAATAGGTATCTATAAATAGTATAGGCATTTAGAATCATAAATGTCTAGGCATCTTGAAACATCTGTTATCATTTTTGTTCTACATGAATATGCCTATTATTTATGAAAAGTGCTTCCAAAAGGCTATTCATATAATTGTCATCTTAAAGTATAAACGTTCGATTTCCACTATGCCTTACCAAATTTTCAATTTATAGATTTCATTCCTCACCAAAACTTTTGCAGATGACATTTATTTATTTCATATTTATTAACCTTCCTTCCTTTATCAAATACAGTATACATTCAAAAGGAAGATAATGTTTAAGATTCATATTCATCAAATTCATTGAAACAACTTCAAATAAGGAATAAGAAATCTCGTAAAAAAGGCTTACTGTTAAAGTTAATGCATAGTTTGGCTTATTTAATATTATTTTTGTTCATATTCTAAATTATTACTTTAAATTTCATCATTCTTAATATTTTTATATTAATCCTTAAGATAACAAAATTAATTTGCATGTGTTTTGTAAATTGAACTTTTACTAAAAACCTACAGTCAAAAGAGTGAACAAATAATTTCAAAATATTATCAAATAGTATCTAGTTACTATTGGATAAAAACTTTATAAATATAAGAAAAACATAAGCGTTCTGCACACAAAATTTATGAAATATCTTACAAATTACACTTCATTGTTTCACACAATTCATTGTTTTTTAAACAAATAATAACACCATGACAGTGGGTATAAATGTGAAATTCGACACTCAGGGCGCTGTTTTAAATTCAATTTACTAATATTTCAGCAGTATATGTAAAAAAGAAGTATATAAAGTGACAATATATGTAAATATATATATATATATATATATATATATATATATATATATATATATATATATATATATATTTATATATATATATATATATATATATATATATATATATATATATATACACAAATACACAAACATGCATCATGCATATATATACAAAGAGAGAGAGACTGAAAGAGAAAAAGAATGACAAAACTGAGACTGAAAAAAAGACATAAACATGCACCTTACAAAGCTATAAAAAATTAACATAAAAGTATGCATTTAGATGCATTCAGTTTTACGCGAATAACATTATCACAACAAGTTTCTTTTTTTTTTCTTGATTAGTGAATACCACATTAATTTATGCTGGTATTTATTACTCATCAAATATTTTGATTTGCTTCAACACAAATGTATATTAATATTAGAAAAAAAATTCAATTTTAACCAAGAGTGATAAAGAAACAATAAAAAATAAATCTTTATTTACATAATTGAAATTATTAATATGTGCAAATAATAAGTAGAAAATATCCAACAAACTTATAAAAAATATAAAGTAATAATATCTTAAATAATTTATTTATCTTCATTTTTGTTTCATCTTTTTTTTATATATAAAAGTTTTATTAATATTTTTTTCTATGCAGGCAAAAAAAGATCATAATACGATTATAGATGAAAAAATTGTTAAAGTATATGGTTTCTCCACTTTTTATAAATGAGACGTTTTATGAAATATCCATACATGTTTCACACATTCATTCTTTAGTTACTAAAGAACAAAAATAACATTTTTTCAGTTGTTTTCGCACATACATTGCTTCAAACTATGTTTCTGATTTCAAAATGAAACTAGTGCAAGAATTCTTATCTTCTAAGTGGCAACGAGTTAAAAAAATGTTTGGGCCAATAATGCATTGGTTTCGCAAATTGAATCTTTCATCTTATGCAACTAAAAAGTGACTTTCATGTTATTTTCATTTTACAAAATCAATTAACATTAAAAATGAAAAAAATATATTTAATTGTTATTTTCTTCTAAATTTAATAAGTCCTGAAAATAACTTCTTCCATGTAGGCTTAAAAATAAAAGAGAGGAATTCTTCTTTAAATTTGTGTACTTTAAGTGAGATTTTCCGTCAAATGTCCACTCCTCTTTATCAGTTAACCTCAATTTACTATCTATTGAATAAGGATAAATGTATTTTGAAGTAAAATTTCCTATCAAATCAACAGTTTCGAACACTGTCTTCGATTTCAAAAAAAAATTTGTACATGTATTTCCATCCTCCGAATGGCAACGAGTGAAAAAACATGATTCGATACTGTAAATATGTAAGTCATATAATTGGAATGGTTTGCTTGATACAGCCAAAAAGTAGCTCTCGTCCATGGAGTTGGCTTTATAGGAAAGTGAACAGCAGAAATTATTTGAACAAGCACTAACCGTTCCTTCAGGATCCTCAAGTTTGACAAATATATATGTAGTTAAATTCATGGAAAAGCATTTGTGGTCTTTCAGAGTATCGTTGGAAGGTCCAACTACTTTAGTCTCACATTCGTTTCCAAGAGCAGGATTTTCTTCTATTTGATCTTCAACAAACTCTACGCCATCGAAAGTATATCGTTTCCTGTTTAAATCATCAAAATTTAGTGAGATATTTAACTTGGGATTCTTGGGAACATTTGAAAGCAAGAGTTTGCTGCGCCCATCTGGGTTATATGTGTAAATAAGAGCACCATTGGTTGAAGAAAATATTCCACTACCCAAAGTTCCACGACCCAATAAGTGGCCATTAGCTGCAAGGACATTTATGCTATTCAGTGATGCAAAAGACTGCTGAAAAGCGGGAGCGAAATATATTAAAGGTGTATGGTTATGCCAGAAATAAGGAAAAGCAAGATTGTTGACACGAGTCGTTTCGATAGCTTCAACAGCCGTACCAGGTACCATATCAAAGCAAACAAAAGTTGTAAAATTACCAAAATCTGTTTCGAAATGTGCATGATCTGTTGTTTCCGATGGGCGGAAAAGTGGCTCGAAGAATAAATGTTTTTTGTGATACCTAACAACAAGTTTCCCTTCTCTGTTGAAGACAACGTTGGTATTGTAGAAATGTAAAGCATCTTCAGGACAACCATCATCTCCTTGGCAATTGGGAAAAGTATCATTTTCGTCCAAAATTTCACAAAAGTTTTTGCATCTCTTGTAGTCAATAAGGTTGGCCACTAAAAATAGTCTTCCTTCTGTAGCTAAGCAACTTAGCTTTTCCAACAAATAAGGTACTCGGAAATTATTTTCCTGTTTGCAAGGATTATAATCTTCTCGCTGTGGATCCGGAACATCAACCGCCATGGATCCTATCAAAGCAGTGCGATTATGGGCATGATTTCTCCCATTCATGAATAATACAGTTTCAGGGAATACTATGATATCCACATCCTAAAATAATAAGCATGATTCTTAGAATAGCTTATGAATTATATATATATATATATATATATATATATATATATATATATATATATATATATATATATATATATATGCTTTTTCATCAAAAGAATTTGAGAAACTTGGAAAAAAGTTCCGTTCCTTTCAATTTTTTGTTTAGAAATGTAACTTCGAGATGTGAAAATGTAATTAATCATGTTCGAGAAATCCATTTATTTATAACTCTAAAAATATTTTTGATTTAAACATCAAATCAAGATAAATAAAATATGACAATATCGCGTGACCAAATTATGGAAATTTAAAATTTAATATCAAACATTTTCTTTAAGTATAAAATGTGAAATGTACGTAATAGATAAACATATAAAACCATGGTTTAGGATCTAGTAGTAAGATCGCGCTTTTCAAGATAAAAGATACCAGGATCCACTCCAGAAACTGTTGAAAAGCAGAAAATGAATAATGTTTTGCTGTCGACATACTCATTTATCAGGATAAGAACTTGGCATTTTTTCCGGGTTTCCTACTTTGTTACATGTCAATAGTGCCCAGTATCTAATTAAAAGTTCACCCAGAAGGTTGTAATATGATTTATGTATTAAAAAGCCTTACAAAAATCATAGGTTGTTACTTTCTGACTATCACAGCAATACCTTCCGCACAACAGTCTGGTTAGTAGCAGTTGCTATAGTAACAAGAGCTGTATATTTCAAATAATTATTAAGAATATTACGAATGGTTGACATTTAGGATAGTGTGCTTCATGTTATTCTAAACGTATGCAGTAAGCCAAAATTGATATCTTTCTCCTGTCAAAAATGTAGTGTGTCTTGTCTCTAAGACAACAGAGAAGCGCAGGCAAATTGTGGCAGGTTATATTTTCATGGTAGAGAGATAGTAGGGGTATTCCACTACATGGTGTCAAAACATATAAAGTCTACTATCTTAAAAATTTCAAGCTGTTTAAAAAAGTTTAATTATCGTGTTCCAAGAAATGACTGATAAATATTGGACCACATTCACGTGTATCAAAGAAGGAAACCCGCTATGTTATTATAATTCAACAGATATTTGCGGATATCTGGCTGCTAAAATCAAAATGTTCACAAACATTTATCATTATTTAGCACAAGCTGAGAGGATCTTTCAGCTGAGTAGACGCCTATAATATAAAAAAAATATGCGTACATTTTATTAAAAAAATAAAAGTTTGTTTTATAAGCATAAATGTTTGAAAGGTAAGAAATTAAAAACTTTTTAACCGAAAGCAATTAATAACTATTTATAACAGTTATTGTAAAAATATTACTATGTATTTTAGTGCTCATCTTTTACTAAGTAAATTTGTTTATACACAAACTAAAAGCCGATGATTGCAATCTTGCTTTAATTTCAAGGACAAGATAAGTTACACCTCATTGAATTTTGCAAGCAAATTCAAATCAGCGAAGATTTTTCTAATTAGATTGATCAAGTGTTGCCAGATGAGTTAATACGAATGATGAGTTTTAAATGTCATCTAAAATATGATTATCTTACATTATATTATGACTATTTTAAATCAGTTGATTAGATATTTATATATTAAGGTCAACACCAAATTCTTAGTTTTTTTTTTTTTAATTAAATATGGCCTGGTTTGTTAGGGCACTCCTTCTCATTATCGCAAGGTAGTGAATTCGAATCTCAACTCAACCAAAGATCTATCGTGTTCGCTAATAGTGGCTGGGACACACTAAATATGTCGTGATTGCAATGTCTTCCATGGGAAATCATATATGGTCTGTGGTATTTTCTGCTTGGTATCTGCTTTTAAAGTACGAAGACCCTCTTTAATAGCTACAATGGGACATTCCCTGGGTGTGTGCCCTTATCTAAGATAGCATCAGTGCCACCCTTTGTTTTGCTGATAGGCACTAATTCTAGAATCCGATCACTATACAACAGATGTAAATTGAACATTACATAAAATTCCAAATATATGTCGTTCCAACTTCATTTTTTATTTTTTTGTAAAATCAGAAACTTTTGTAGTTTTTGCTGTATAGGCATATTGTATATCATCCTATTCTCTGAATTATCCTTCTTTAAATAAGTCTTTTCAAATTCTCAATTAAACTTAATTTAGAAGGACAGTTTTTGGATATATTTCACATAAAGTGTCTTATCATAGGAACAATAAACATTAATTTGTCCTTTCTCTTAGAAAATTAATTTACAAGGTCTATAAACTCAATTTGAAATAAAGTTGAACTTCATAATCATGCGCCGAGGTTTGAGACAAATTTCGCTTTCATGTTACAAAGGCGTATTTTGTTTGTTGCATTGCTAAAAAATAGTTACTTTTCCACTTTTATTCGCATTATTACAGTAACATTTTTGGACAAATTTATAAATTCATTCCGTTCATTAATTCCTGCGGCGTCGAAATTCATTCTGTTGCTGAATAGTTTCTTTTTATGTATTTACAATTAGGATTGAAATAAACCTGAGCAATAATTATACAATGTTTACAGTTATAGTAGATAATAAGATATGAGAGGCAATCAAAGAAGAGTATAAGATAATTCTTTCATATTAATCGTTATTGGAGAAAAACATGATTTTATATTGCTTTAATTTTCACATTTTCTACGTTCATAAGTATCAACACTAATTAATCACAGAATAATAAAACCTCTGTCAATCTTTATTCATATAATTTGTCTTCTAAGTTTATCATCATCTTTCGTTAGTCACATTTTGTTACTAAAGAAAATAATGTAATTTCGTCCTCGCTTAATCATCATTTTTTCTAGCAGAATGCCGCTTAGGCCTTTCTTTTAAAAACATAATTGGAATGAGCAGGAACTAGATTTGATTGATATTCGAATTCTCAACAATTAGATATGAAAACCTTTGAAAGAATCCTAGAACAACTAGTAAAACAAGTTTCTGAAAAATATTCAGAAACATTTGAATGTTTTAGAATGAAATATTTCTAAATCAAAAAAAAATTAGATAAGTATTCTGAGTTTAGGAAATATAATATACAAGAGATCCTCTCTTTTGAATATTCTTTATTCAATAAAACTTTAACCTGAATCAAGAACTTTCCCATGAAAATTAAATCATATAATAATTTAACATTTTAATGACTGACAAAATTTAATAATTCTTAGTTACTAACTTATACTGTGGATCAAAATTTTACAAAAAATATCGAAACTTTTCTATTTCATGTGTAAATCTAATATTTCTGAATTACTAGTAAGTTCTGATATTGCATTAAAAATGCCTCGACGGTGAAAGCGATTAATTTGTGTTTGGCTTAATTATTTATAAATACAAAGAGATTATTACAGAAAATCACCTTACATTTGACTTTGCAATGTCAACGGCTTTTTCATATACTGTCAAAGTCCTCTGGACTATTTCCATAGGAGCCAACGCTGGATCGGAGAAAGGCGCCACTTCGACTACAGCCGCTCTATAATAGGAATCTTCTGATTCGGCATTGACTTCCGAAATGACATTTTTGTAACGATGTAGAAGGACACACATGAAAATAACTAGAATATTTAAATATAACTTTATATATTTCTTGTATTTAAATAAATATTAATCACAAATAATGTTTATCATAATTAAAAAGTTATATAATAACTCATCTGAAAGAAAAATATGCTTTCATATCAACCAACCAGATTTTCATCTACATAGCTGCATTACGTATGGTAAAAATTCAATTCTATTTCTAGTAGTTATTTATGTAACGACTTACCTACAGTAATACCTAAAAAGTGAATTAATCCCTATCCACTGGGAAATCAAGCTCAGTCCTCAACTGGTTCTCATGAAGATCGAATTGGTACCAGTGAGATTATGGTGGGAAACAAATTAGAATTGCAATTAATTATGCAGAATTGCGTTTTATATTAAATTTGCTTAAAATGTTAAAAGGAACTAGAATTCTGATGCTACAGAATACAATAACTCATTTAACATGTGAGCCAATTATAATAATTCAAGAAAGAACTTAATTATAGAAAAATAAAGCAAGCCTATAAAATATAAAGCCTTACTATAAAATCAGTCAAGAAAACACTGCATATTGGAATATATTAATTTTGACGATTTTTTTATTATAATTAAAAGGATATTAATTTCTCACACACAAGGTTGTAAAAAATCAAAACTTGTGTTTTATTTTGCAGTTAGAATAATAAAATTCCATTGCAAATATCGAAAAGCTATTTGTTGTAGAATTTTTTGATGTGGTAGTAATTCAAAGTAAAGCGAATTCATCTTTATCTTTTCACTCAATTTTCCATATTCTATATGTAATGTTGTGTTGTGTTTTGTTCACGTAATTGAACATGACGATAATTGAATGCTCTTATAAAAGAAACTTATTTACAAATTTTAAACTTTTATCATGTGGTATCCATACTTTAATAATAACTTTAAAACTGAAAAATCCATAAAATTTCAAATAGTAATGATGTATAATTATTATGAATAATCAATATTCAGTGCAGAATAATTAAATTTATTAATAATTCTAACGCACACAGCTTGCGCCGAAGTGAACTGTAAAATGATTTTATAAAAAAATATAATAAAAATTTAGTCTATTAGATGATTTTAAGTAAATAAATTATTTTAAGAAATAAATAATTTCAAATTTCCAAGTAAGCATTTTATTAATAGCATCTTCCACTGAAATATCGTTGTGCGTATAGAGTAAATTATTGTGTGTTTGGTAATGTATCATTAAATACTTAAGGACTTAAAATAAATTTCATTCTGAAAATAATATGTGCAAATCATTTAATTAAATAGTATTTGCAATTTATACCAAAAAAATAGGAAACACTTGCATTTGAGCATTTAGAGTTGAAATGTAAAGGAAACTTATTTGAGCTTAAGAAACCATGGATATTTATTGACAAAAATATTACAAAATAAAACAATTTGTTGGGATATTTTTCATTTCCTTGATATTAGGCAGTTGAATATGATTTAATTCAGCTTAAAGTTTTCTTGAAATCATAGTTTTATAAAAAATATTGCTAATGATATTGTAAGATAAATGAAGATATTTGCGGATACAAAGACAAAATCAAGTTAAAATAAAGTTGAATTTAGATATAAATAATATCAGTGACTCTTATTAATAGAATACGAATTTTATATAACCCCGAAATATATCATAAAACATATTACAAATGCATTTATTATACAGTTATACATTATGATGAATGATGTATTATTTCATTTATTTTTAAATTTTTAAATCGAATTAATGCATAGTTGAAATTTTTTATTAATTTAATTCCCTTAATACCATTTCTATAGTCAAAGTGTATAATTTATATGCTTTCTATGCATCATATACTTTTCATAAAAATTGGAATATTCATATCCATTACCTTTAATATTATTTTATGTAAGAATATTAAAATGATATGCAAAAGCTATTTCTTCTCAGATGAGAACAAAACTTTACGTAATTTGTGACTTTAAATAGAATAGCAAATAAAGTAATTCTTATGAAATATTTATTTTTTAAATTATTTTTAAAACATCATTACTACAAGGTGGCAAAATTCCTAGATGAGAGGATAAATTTATAATTTTAACCAGTATTATTAAAATTTAATAAGTTGTTTTAATATATATAATAATATTCAAAAATTAATGTTTTTCCAAAAAGTAATTTAATAGTGCAATTATTTTTTGAAAAACGACAACACAGTTCGTGAAATATCTCCTTAAATTAAAGGTAAAATCTTTGTGAGTATCAAATTTACAAAACTTTGATCTACATTTTATGATATATGGCATTTTAGAAAAGAATGAATAAAATTAAAATATGCAGGAGAAATTTTGAAAGCATTCTAAAGACTGAAAATATATTTATCCAATAGAAAGGATTAACACTCATATTTGACATTATAAGGAATATGATAAAAAAAATATTAGTTTTAAATGAATAAAATAAATTTTTATTTTGGCCAGAAAAAACAACAGAAATTTTTATAATGTGTGATTTTTTTTCTATGTATGCAGGCTCTAATACTTCGCCACACTAACACTGAAAACTGCAACACATTTATCGTTAACAGGTGGGCATTTGTGAACAAAATCATTGACGCGAGTAGCATTACCCACGTCACTCCATCTCAAACCAGTTTATAGACTGGGCCAACATTCATACATCATCTCAGAAAAAAGGACAGAGAAACACAGAGAGAAAGTAACATCTATGCCCGAACAAAGATTCGAACCCGGGATTAACAGACAAGGAGACAACGTTAACCATTCCGCCATAGTTCGGCGTATGTGAAATGAAAAAGGTCAAACTCTTCACTATCAAAACTAAACATTTATAGCAAGTTTTTAACTAAATTGTAGAATTTTGTCTATTGATCACATAAATATCCTAAATAAGCAATTTACTTTTTTACACATACAATTTAAGCATATTTGAATCCTAATATCATTAATTATATTTCCCCTGGTTATCATATATTTCTCCCATCTAGTTTGTAGGTTGCAGTAAATATTTTAAATTCTTAATGCACTAAATGTTGATTCGGTAAAAAAAAATACCGTTCTCTGAAAGATCAACTTTTAAAAACGTCACACAGTGTTTTTTTTTTTTCCCCAGAAATCTCGGTATTCTTTTACTATTCTTTAGACTACAACATAAAATTTGAAAACAACTAATATTTTCAGTTTTAAAAGGCAACATATACATAAATATGTTTATCTCAAGAAAATTAATATATTTCAAGATCACATGAAAAATAATATTAATTTAGGCAGAGATAATAAACATGGAAATTTAGAATTAAATATGGTGTTATATATACCTAATAAAAAAAGGAAGCATGTAAATAAAATACCAAATATGAGAAGAATATTTTATTGCAGAGGACTGCATGTTTAAAGAGGTTAAATATTTCTAAAACCACTATAGTACTATTAAATGTTGCTTTCTTACAAAAATGATTATGAAAAAATTTGATTCATTCAGGAAAATTTAAAAAAAAGTTTTAATGTCGAGCAATTATTATTTTCCTAAAACACCTTAACACAACAATTTCTAATAAATATCTAAAAAAAAAACACATAAAATTTAAATAAATCTTTCTAAATGAGTAAACATTTAAAAATAAATTAAACCGACAGCTAATTAATTATTTACTAAAAATTTATGAAAGACTTTTTAATTAAATTAGCTGCACAGATTATAAACTGTTAACTTACACTGTATTTTCTTTAGAGTCATCTTATAGTTGTTGTGGTTCTAAAATTTAGCAGACATGTTTGAGCTGCTCATGCATTAAGATCTGAGTTAATCACATCTTTCGAAACTTAATCGCACAAACAGTTTTATCGCTTGATGACATTCTTATCAACTTGAGTGCTGTGACTTTTTTTTAAAAAAAAAAAATAAGGAAACTGCTATAAACAATTTTTCCCGCATCTGTATGATACAACATTTTATTGAAGAAAATCATTACTTTTTCTCAAATATAGAAATTATCTCATTTGAATTAATAATCTTATAGCATTATAAATATGAATTTGATTCTTTAAAGATAGTTTACAAGAAAAGCACTTTATTTTTAAATTAGAAAAGTAAGATTAAAATATTTGTATACTTCTAATAGAGAAAAATATATAAGTATATTCTACTTTAATACACATTGGTAGAGGATGAATTTATCTTTCATTTTCTGCCAGTTTACTCTCTAAAAATATAAACAGAAAAATTGGAACAAAGTTTTCATGGTTTTGTTACTTGTCGCTCAACGTGCATTTTTGCACACGAGAGCTAATAGTAGACCGGGTCCGATGGTTTAAAGTGAATTCCAAATCATTACAAACATCCAAACCTAAATAGGGATTCGGACCCACAAATAGGTAAGGAATGTAAGAGCATGGTTTTGTTGCTGCTGATAGAGAACTCATGTAATCGATATGAAATTGCTTAAAATTTCAGTCTAGACACAAGATATTATTTTCTGAAATCGCCAGGAAAATTAAATAGGGTTCTACAGCTGATGTTTCAATACAATTATATAAAATATTGTCAATAATGGTAAAAAAAACACGTGTTTTAAATCCTATGACTAATGATCACGAGTGGAGTAGATTAATTGGTTTGTCGTTTGTTTGTCGCTCAATGGTCATTTTTTTTACACATGAGGGCTCGTTAGACCAGGACCTACGGCTTAAAGTGGATTCCAAACCACTACAAATATCCTTGCCCAAGGTGGGATTCGAAACCACGAACTATTAAACCGAAGGCAAGAGCGCTAACCATTCGGCGGCCAGCTCAGCTAGATGTATTTTAAAATAATCAAAGTTGTAGGATATGGAATTGGCATTCCTTTGTAATCCCTTAAATGTTTAAATCATGTGTCATACTACGATGATTGCTGAAGGGGATTCAATGTGTCATTGACATTCACTTCTGACTTTTCATGAAACGTAATCGAGCAATATTTTTGTTGTGAGACTGCACTTGAAGTCCATGCATTACACTTGACAAAAAATAAAAATGTCATTAAAATGTCGTTATGTTGTTGAATAATTCTGTATATAAAACGATAAATGGATTCTTTTCCTTGAATCATAAATAGAAGCGGATAGAGAGTCAAAAAAGCAGTAATGTTCTAGGATAATATTCTGATAAATAGTTAATGTATACCTCGATACTCTGAAAAATATTATAATCTTAGTAATAAATTGAAATAGAGAATAAAATTATGATGAATTATTTAAATAAAATATTAAAATTATTATATTTTAGTGAACGATCAGAACTTCCATTAGAGCCTAAACAGCTTCTGAAATTGTCAATATAAACAACAGAACTCGTTGTTATTGCATTCAAATACAGAACTTTTTTTGCGCATGTGAGCCTATGGGGTGCATAGAATATGGAAATTTTTGACATTTTATGAGTTGTCTCATATTCTTGAATACATTCGAAAGTTACCGTTTTTATAATTTTGATTAGTTTGTTATTGCGACTAGATTCAAAGAAACAAATACTCAATAATACAGTATAAATTATTGAAATTCCCTATCTTTTCAATAAAAAGACTGAAAAATCTGTTATCCAAGAACACAATGCAAAGTCACTCTTATCTAGACTCTGCCAATGTACTTAGTCAAGTTGCAATTTTTCCTTTACCACAGTGGTCGCAAACACTAGTTATAACTGGGGTAGAATTGTCTTAGAACTACAGCATAATCTATGCATAAACTGCCATTGTAGAACTTATAATTTAACTCTAAAAATTACTTTTGCAAAGTTCTAGATGCATCAACACATTAGTAAATTCTGATGAGTTATTCTTTTGATCTAAAACATTATTCATGTATTTACATCATTAGAGATAAACTAAATTAAACTTGCGGTAAGACAGCCCATATGCGGACTAAGCCCTACAGTTCCCGTTTTCCCGACAGAGGGTCCCTGGGCTGCGAAGTATATGCGTTGATTACATTGTCAGCCTTACGCGAAAATCTTAATGTTTACTTAATGTCCCAAACATGTTTGCTACTCAATTTATCAACCCGCTGAAGGGATGAAAAGCTGTGTCGACCTTACTCAGACAGAGTATTGAACCAATGATCTGTTCTTTGGGAATATGAAGCACTACCACCAGGCTTATTTGCATTATTAGAAGCAACCTAATTTTTTTTCAGCCATAGAAATTTCTTTTTGATGATGGAATTTAGATTTCTTCAATGTTCAAAATGTTTTCAATTACTGAAATTCTAATTATACTTTTAAATGTAATAAAAATATTTTTATTTTTAATACTGCATATTGCTTAACTTTCCTAATATTTTATAATCTCATTCAAATAATTTTGAAATTTTCACTCTTTTATCACCAAGGCATAAAACTTAAGTGATGAAAAAGAGAAAACTTCATTCTTTTATCACTGAGGCTTTGACTCGTTGAGGTTCAGCGATAAAAATGAAAAAATGAGAAAGAGTGATCCAGACAAAAATTTTTAATGTATGAATTCAAAACAAGATGTCAAGATAATTTATTTACAATCCCATTAACAAAAATAGTTATATGTGTAGGAAATATGTTACATATATTTACGTAGTAAAAATTAATAATTTATTTGTAATATGTAAATTTATAAATAACGTTTCTGCATAATCCATATTTTAATCTTATTCTGCATGATACCTTTTTGTATTACTTCTTAAGGAAAAATGTATAGTTAGTTGTAAGCAAATAGTTTAAAATGTTAAAGTTCGAAGACAATAAAATATATTAAAACTATTCATAAATGATGTATTTGTTTAAGTCAAAAGAAACGATTTCTCATAGTTTTTTGATCATAAAGATAAGATGTATAGTAAACTATAGACAATTGATCAAATGAAATTATGTCGTCTCAAACTTTAAAATCAATTATTTTGAATGAAAAGATGTGAGTAAGCGAAATATCAGGTATGTTAAAGGAATAGATTAATCAAGCGTTTATTCGACAGAAGAATATGGATTATGTTTAAGGAAGATGAATAGTGATAAAGAATTAAAGTTCATTCACTCTACTTTTGCTTTATAGATGTGAGAAAAATGGACCGATATATGTAACGAATAATGAGTTTTCAAATAAACTTAATATTCCTTCCTTAATACTAGGTGCTGTTTAAAATAATAAGAATATATTAGAATTATTTAAAATCTGGCAAAACTAAAGACATCTTTCTAACAATATTTACTGAAATTAAGTATAATGTAAATATCTATCAAAAGTTTATTATTAATTATTACAATATTTAAATTTGTTATTAATTATTGTAATAATTTTTAAAAATACAAATTTTCACAAAATTTATATTTCACAAAAATTAAATTAAATTAATATTATTAATATGAACCTGTTAAAAATGTCACTTTTTTATCACTTCATGTGATAAAAAGTAACATTTTTAACAGGTTCATTAGTTAGTTATAATAGTTATAAGTAACAAATGTATATTATATGTGTGTGGTTGTCTATTTATATTTGTGTAAGTGTGCAAATATATGTTGTTGTTGTATTTTAATATTTCTAGTTTATTTTTAATTTTATATGCATTATCTTCCTCCATTCGTACCATACTTTTCATTTCTATTTTCTTAATTTATTATTTTTTTATTTTTGAATAAATTTTAAAGAATACTTCCCAATTCTCTTTATTGAAGAGTTCTCTGCATTGTCTTTAAATTTGTATCTAAATAAGAGTCTACGGTCTGCCCAAAATTATAAATATAAGTAGTTAGATTTATTGCTGAGATGGTAAATAAGAAATTTCAAAATTCTTATCAGATTCTATTGTATTGTCTACTGCAAATATGAGAGGAAAGTGAGTTGAATGTGTAATATGACACAATAAACTATAATTTATATTATATTTAAAAATGAGAACAGCTATTGGCGATTTTTAAGGAAGCTAGATAGGATAGTATTTTTAACTTACGTTTATCAATCTTCGTAACTATTATAAGAGAAAGCAACTGTTGAAACAAGTTACTAACTAGAAAGCTGTTCATAATCATGAAAGAAACTATATTGTTCTTACAATACATGTTCCATACTTTTTTAATAACTTACAAAATAATTAGCAGTATAGATGTGCTTTCAACATTTAAACATTTGTAGATAAGTATACAAAAAATATATAAAAATATCATCCGTATGAAATTATTTTAATAGATGAATTTATACTATTATAAATATTTTAAAAAATTAAAGAGAGAAATAGTGAAGTTAATTCTACATAATTTAATATTGTTGTTCTCGTGTGCCAGCTAGGTTGGCAAATTGGGGTGCGTTGCTCCTATTTTTCCAACTGAACCGTATTTGGTGTGGAGCGACTTCTTCAGTACACACACTTGCCACATTTATAAGGTAGGCAATCATTCATACCTCATTCACACACAAAGAAAGAACAAAGACAGGATAGAGAAAGAGTACATCCATGCCTGAACCGGGATTCGAACCCATGACCCTTTATCTGTAGTCAGGTACGCTGACCACTAGACAAGTTGGCCGGCCACATAATTTAATTATATATATAATTAATGCAAAAATACTGATCTATAAAGTGTACCTCGATAAGGTAAAATTAAATTGTTTGTATACTGTGCACACAAATATTTTAAAAGAGTTTTTGCTACAAATATTATATTTTATAAAGTTATTTCTTAATCATGATTAAATTTACCAGCACAATTACATTTTAGTATAAAACATTGTTGAAGAATACCCCTATATTAAGGCATATTCATATAACCTTAAGGTATCCTTCACGATTTTTCAGTAATTGATTTGGGAGTTTAAATACAATATAAGCTCAAATATATATTTCAACTACAGTCCGAAAACTATGCACTCTACTAATCTAATTTGAATTTAGTTGTGACAAATTAAGTGTTAATAATTGTCTTGAATATAATGAAAGGAAAATCGTTTACTATCCACTGAGAAATTATCTAAAAAATAATTTTATAATGAAATTATATTACCTAAGATTAACAAATAATGAACAAAAAGTTTTCTAATATATATTTAACGAAAAATTTTCAACAGCCAAGTATATATTAGAATTTTAAAATTCGCAAACAAAGTTAAGAACTTAAAAATAATAATAAAATAAAAATATTAGGTCTCGATAAACAGTATATTCCTAATAAAATCATACCCTTAGAATGTGAAATAGTCAGTACTGGTATAAATATGAAATTATTCTAAGATACAATGGAAATAAATATTTCAAAGGAACTTAGCACATAAATAATTTTAAAAAGATTAACTCTTACCCGCTATGGTTTAAAATACTATGATTTATAGTTTATGAGATTATAGATGCTATGAAATCAGTAAAAGCATTTCATATAAGCGTAAATTTCTCAAACAAATAGTTATATACCAATCTCCCGATGGATTTTCATGATGAAGCAGCACAAATATTTGCATAAAAAATTAATAAAGTGAAAGGAATTTCATATCAACTGCACCATATCTAACATTTATCTGGCACGTAAGATATGCTGTTAAATATATTACGTTCTAAAAACTGTCTTATGATGCTATACGAATTGAATAAATACGATACTAATTATTATTCATATCTTAACAGAATGCAAGCCACCTGAATAAAAATAGTGCACCTGTGTGAATATATTTGTCGCACAGGTATCGCATAAACATTCGTATACCTTTGCCTCATGAATAAATAAATATTCCTAATAAGTTCATATGCTTTTATTATTATATTTTATTTCCATAACGAAATATTAATAATATATTACAATGATATAATAATATTAATAGTAATAAGTTATCTCCTGATTTTGCATGAACAGCTAATCCATTTTGTGAATTATCAGATGTCTGAGCTACGAAGGTCATCCTTAAAGAAAAAGTAGTGATTCAAGACAAAGAAACGGAAACTCTTTATAACTTTCCAAGTAAGAAAATACTTAAATGCGTAAGAAATGAATTTTTTTTTCCTAATTATAGTAAATACACATGTTTATATTACACGATGTGTGAATAAATTGTTTAAATGCATAATTGCGTCAATCTTTCTCCATCTTTTTTTCAATTTTGTGAAATGTCTTCTTTTCCCAATCCAGTATTTATTTTATAAAATTCATGTTAATAAATAAATTTAAAAAATGTATGGATTTTTTCATTTAATTTACATATCTAATTTTTCTTTTCAAATTTATATATTAATAGTTATAAAAGAATTTTAATATTTTAGGATACTTGAATATTTTTATTTAAAGAAAAATATCAAATGCCAAGTTAACTACTGAAGAACCATGATAATTTAAAATAGTATTTAACATAATGTCTCGTAAATATAAACGAATCAATTTTTTCATTTTTGTGATATGCAACACAATATTGATAACCATTAATTAAATGAGTGAATAGATAATTAAAGTAAATGTGTATCTTTACAAGCAGAACGCTTACAGCAGCGCAACAATTCCTGCAGCATTTCATTAACTCAAACTTATGTTAATGTAGGTTTTTTAAAATTATATAATCCAAGCAATATGTTTCTCTGAAATGTCTATTTAAGTATAAAAATAAAAAACTGTCTTATTTTTATACTACATTTAACTGTAAAAAACACTTCAATAATCAAAATGCTTCAGGGAAAAATTCCCTTACAAACATGGTGTTTTAAGCTATCACGGTTTATTTTAATAGGTTATCAAGGACACTAAATTACTACACAAGTCAAAAAAGAATCCAAAAATTGCAATGAGTAAATCATATTAAGAACGGGAAAGATCCAAAAAAATATACAACGTTGGGTTGAAATTTTAGATTATATTTGTGATTTAAAGTGCAATGATTACAATTTAATATGCAAATTATTTTTATAAAATGAACGCAGAATTATTTGGATTGCCTTCCTATCAATAACACATGGGGATTGATAGACATATGAAAGTTTTAGCTTATAATCTTTATTAGTGAAATATTCATCTTCATATATTTAATAGTTATTCTTTTAATTTTTCTATGATCTTGCAATCTCACAGTTTTATGATGACCCTTCTGCAGACTCATTGTTGCTTCATGTAGCTTTATTTGAAAACTAGTCCCTTTAAATAAGACAGTTCGCCACATTACAGGGATGCAGAAAATAGAATAAAACAAAAAAGTAATTATAAAAAATTTAAAAAGTAAAATAAATAATTAGAATGTAATTTAAAAAAGTTTTAAAGAAGCATGCCAAATTAAATGTACATAATTGTTGGTAATTCATGTAAGGTAACCCATAACGTTTGGTGTGACATCCCCGTGTTCCTGGAACTATCTTAAATGCTTACACAGTAGGAGATGGTTAGAATTCAATAAGCCTTTATTACAAATTGGACACGCTTTGGAACTTTTGCAGATTCATTGAGTTTTCAGTTGATTCTGTGAACTTCATTTCCAATTAACTTAAGATACTTATCTTTTGGGGATTATTAATAAAAATTTCACAGAATCAAATAACCAGTATAAAAAGATTTCTATAAAGATATAATTTACAGAAATTTCTACTTTTTTTCGATTTAATTCGACATTATACATGGAAAACATCCTCTGAAATCTACAACAACTCACACGCATATATGCACAACAAGTTCTTGTAAATATGCAAACAAGTGCGTCTAACACATGTGAGCTAATTTGTAAATTTTTTCAGAGTTTAACACAGTTGTAGAAAAGAGTGCAAATTTGCTCTTTAATGAATTACAAAATTTTTAGATTATATTACGAAAATTATGACTAAGTCTCAGACTACCAAGAAAGGTAATTATGTGATCCAGTCGCAGGTATTTTGTTCGTTTCAGTATGTGAATTATATAATTATGTAAGCAAATTTTTATTCTATGACGCTTTAAACTAATTCATCGCATATAAAATCCTTTAATATCTTACGTGAACCTCATATTTTTTGTTAAAATCTTCATGGAAATGAATTACAAAATTTTTAAAATCATTGATGAAAGCATGCTTTAAAAAAGTAACAATCAATCATACTCTCTGTTTCAATAATTATTTACATATTTTCTACATTTTTTTAAACAAACAATTTATAAAAATTTATTAAGAGCGTGTAAATAACAACAAATCACTTTTTCTTGTGTAAGCAATGGTGTTACTTTCTTTCCACAACTGTACACGCCCTCTAACGTAATATTCACAGCAGATAAAGTGCTGTTTTGTATGGAAATTACTGCCCTTTTTCACTTTGTAACCCCATTTAACCTCGTTCCATAGTAACCGCTTTCAAAAACGCTGTTTGCGTGGGGTCAAATTGTTGTAGAAAGGAAAAAATAAAGTAAATTATATATTTCACCCTAAAATGAAGTTTTGGTTACGTAAGTGCTAAGCCTTATCCTGACAGTAGACTAATCTTTCAATTCTCAAATTATTTGATTTTAAAGCATAATTTTTATAAAGTATTTGTATCATGCCAATAATAATCATGAGCCTCCCTTTCCACATTTTAATCAACATAATTATACAACAATCATCCTCAAATTTTCAGTTTTCATGCACTACAAAAAATTACCATTTTCTGGTTAAAAGATCCAAATATTCTAGAATTTATGAGTGTGAGATTATTAAACTAATTAAAATACTCGGAAAAACAAAAATGTGAAATATTTAGTGAGAAATGAACGTAATAAAAAATATTCAATTATTTCTATTACGTTCATTTCTCAAATTATCAATAAATTATTTTCTTTTACATTTAAAAAAACTGTATGCAAATGAAACACAATTTATCTGCTTCAAAAAACATCAAATTCGAAGTCATGTAAAAGATAAGATATTCACTCAAATTTTAGCTGTTATGTACATCAAATAAACAAATTGATTTCAAACTATTTGAGTTTGAAAGGAGCAAATTGTTTAAATCTTTTCAATTGTATTCAGTTACATTTTGAAATATACTCCAAAGAACACACAAACTGCATCATAAAAGTAGAAACCCGAGTAATGCAAACTATGTAAAATAATTTTGCATGGTCTTGTAATTGCAGTAAGATGCAAAGGGAGAAATTTGCACAAAAAGCAATATTTGCAAAGCTCCAGCGAACATTATTTGCAAATTAATTTTCTGCTGTAGAGAAAGCGCATTATTACACGGAAAGTGCAAAGGATATGGACAATTTAGTTACTTTCAACAGACAGGTATGTCTCCTGCAACACATGGCCATTGGACTAAAAAGAGTAAATAGAGCTTATTCTTGGGCCCTGTCGCAATGGACGAAAACTTAATAATCTACTGTACAATTTGCATTTAATATTATTGAAAGAAGGAACTATGGTACGTCCCAAGGTTTGCAATGTTACTAAAGTGAATTCAAAACGCCCAGACCATTGCACTCACTGCATGAAGTACTGTGACCCTACTGTAACTACAATCACAATTTGTAGGACATTTTTAATAATTTTATGTGCCTTAGGATATTAGTCAGTTATCATCTTGTGATCTATACTCATGTTTTCTATTAAAAAAACTTTTAAATATATTAGTGAAATCGAGGTGGAAAATCGAGAGGCTCTAGTAGACTTCAAAGAAACATAACGTAAATTTTACGAAAACTGATTCTTTTTCTTCAGTAATCACAATCACACACATGAGTCTAGTGGTAATAAATTGATTGATTCAATTTGTCAACAGATAAAAAGCACTAAACTTCGAGCATACACACTATCACAGCTTAGGGCTATAGTAATAGCAAATCAACACTGATTCTTATGGTTGGTAATACGATGATTCGTATTGCCAACCATACGAATCATCGTATTGCCAATTTGGTAATTTATTTGATAAGTTAACTCTACTTTTCCTTCGGAGGGTGCTGAATGTATTAATAGAAAGATCAAATTAAACAGCAAGTACTATTCAATATGCCTGCAAGATAATTCAATTCTTCAATTGCAATCTGCCTGTCGAAAACTTTACCATCGAATACTTGGGATGTGATTCAATCGTGCATCGCTATCACTGCTGTTTCAGAAAATAAACTATAATAAATTGCTTAAAGAGAATGATAACCATCCCTTGCGAAGCAATTACCATGCATTTTCTCCTTGTATGTAAGCTGTCTTATCGTGTCCAGTAATGGTTCTGGAATTTGCTGACTGTATATATTTACTTTCTATAAGGATATGCATAAATCATTCATTACTTCAACAGTGAGATATTGCATATTTAACTATTAATCTAGCTAAACACTCGAACAGTTGTCTATTTTTTTCCTTTCATAAAAATTACAATCTTCTCAAATTTCTAATACTAATTTTCCAATTATTTCATAGCTTAGCTTGGATTTAGCACATAACCTTCCTTCATTCAGAGCGCTGCTATCATATCAACAGATAACGGTAAGCAATTAACAGAAGATGTTCAAATAACCTTTAGAACCATTTTAAGATGTTTGGTGATTTTCTACTGTAGACTATATTATGAAATTGAATAAGCTGAGCTATTATGATAGATTTGATTTGAAGGGATAAATACTAATAAAATGTAGTAGTTAATGGGAAAATAAGAGTTCGACAATTTACGATATATAGGAAACATATTTCAAACAATATTCTTCAAAAGATATTACAGATCGAATGGATATCTGATTTGCTTATATGTGGTTATATCACGTATTCTAAAAAAATGAAGGAGCTGATTTCTTAGTTAAAGATACCTTAAATTTACCCATAGATGTTAATATTTACATTCCAAAAGAGCTATTGGAAGCCCTTTTACAATAAGAAGCTTTTAGTTAAAATGTATGAGGATTATGTTTCATCTCATAATACTGAGATCACTAAAAATTTCTTTGTTGTTTACCATCGAATTCTGAGTCTTTCCTCTCAATTAATTTTAAAAATTTCTGAATTTTTATCAAATCACTGTATATTAGAAAATTACTGTTGCTTTGCTTCAATCTAAGATCATATATTTATATATATTTTAGGTGACTGCTCATAAAAAGTATCTCAAGATATGAAATATTTAATATCTTCATATGCTACCTTTAATGGTTATAGATTTTGCTTACTAATTGAAAATGCTCGGATTGATTTGGCCAGTGAATTTATCTGTTTTGGTAAAGTCCAAATTGTTATTCTTTACATTTATTCGCTTTGTTTATGCATACAACATTAAACTTATAAGTTAATTTATTCTTTAATTATACATCTGTGATGCACTTGGAGATTGCGTGTGTTCAAAATGAAAAAAAAACTTTACTAGTAATTTTTCTGAAAATAATTAATTTTGTGCTTATTTTTAGGATAAAGAGAGTTATACAACCTTGTTTTAAATAGGAAAATGTCCTATATCTTGTACCGAAAACTTGAGAAATTCTTTTTTAAAGCATTTTCATTTTCTAACAATTCAGGAATATAAAATCAATCATGTTAAATATGCAATTCAATTTTCTTCAAACGAGGAAAGTCTTTGGTAATATAATAGATATATACTTAATGAATAGGCATAGTATTTAAATATCACTATTTTATAAATGGTTGTAGATTTTTTTTGTCTTGGAAAAAAAACTTAAGATGATGGGGCTGTTTTTATCTCTTTCTGTTAAAAGTTACAAAAATATACTTATATTTTCCTAATTAAATGAATCATAAATTTGTGAAAGTAATAAAAGCTATGACGTTATTTTTGTTTCCTGAAGAAGTTCATCAAAATTTAAACCAATAATGTATATATATATATATATATATATATATATATATATATATATATATATATATACGTAAAACTAGTCTTTATGTCTGGTTATTTATCCACTATATATATATATATATATATATATATATATATATAAGGGAATATTTGAAGGAATGTATGACATAAAGGTACAGAAAATTGAAAAATAAAGAGAAAACTTTCGATTTTTGTAAGCAATCTAAACTTACTAAAATAAGATAAAAACCAAATGAATTTAGTGATGTCATTCTGAATGATTGATTGTGTGTAAAGCTCACAAACGAATTACAAAAAAAATTACGGAAACAGGAAACAAATTTTAATCTCAAAACTGAGAATATCATTACTCAGATTAGAAAAAGCAGATAAAAAAAAGAAAGGTGCAACAAAATAAATGAAATTTAATCATTGAAATAGGATCTTCGACGAACATCAAAGCAAATTCCAATACTTTATTCTAGTTCTATTTTGAAACTGATGAAAAATAATAATATAACCGGAAACAAAACGGGGAATTAATTTCCCTGTGAGTCAGAAATAACATATTAACGAAAGTCATTTCTTGTCGTTATGAAATATTTAACCTAATATAAATATGTTTGAATTTAAGATAGTAATAAAGCTTTTAAGAAACAAAATAATAATATGATAATGAGATTGATGATAGTGCACTTGTAACTACAAAATATTTATTTATAAAGCAAATAAGTCATGCTTCCTTCGGTGAGAAAAAAGAATATGCTAAGTTGTTTCCTTCGATCGAAACAACTTTGCAAATTCAACTATATTTGTGAAAATTTTTACTAACTCAATAATGTTTTCTGTTAATATTGATTCATTTGAAAAAAGGTTTGATCCAAATGTTCATTTTGTCACTTATTTTCTTCAAATGTTAGATACATGTATGTAAATATACACATAGATGTAAACATTTATTGTGTTGAACAAACACAATAAATATTTACTTGCATTTGTGAAAGGGAATCTAATTGTAAAGAAGTGAATACGAGCAATTCCTGTCCCATATGAAATCCATTCAATATGAAATTGAAATTTATCTTTGCTCATTTTATTATTTTATAGAATTCATTTAATAATTTATTTCTGTTGTTTTGACTTTACTTAAAGTTATTAATCATAGGTATTTTTCCATACTTTTTCATCTAGATTAACTGCAATAATTTTGAATTAGATTTTTACAATCAAATAATGAAAATTTGAAAGCTATGTAAACTTTTTAATCAATAGGTTCTCTTTTTTTTCATTTGTAATGGTTGCATAAATTTTGATTATTAATAACCTATTTTTAGGATTATAATTACCAGTCATTAATACATTAACTATTAATTTCATTTATTAAGATATTTTGTCAAATAAAATAATTAATAACTGAAGTTACTTAGTTCCATTTTAAAGTCATAAGCTTCTTCAATGGTAAAATTATTTAGAAGAAAATTTCAATAAACGCATATTTCTTATGTTGATTAAAAATTTATGGCTCTCGATTTGAGATACTGTGATACTGAGTACAATATACATAAGAATAATTTTTAACTTATCTAACAATTTTCCTTTTTAATATTAATCTATCATAACAAACATCTCTATTGAAATTTTGTAACAAAGTAAAAAATATTTATTTAAATGTTTTATGTTACTTAACATTTTTTAAATTACATGAACTAACTAAGTTTAAAGAAATCAATATAGTTTCAAATGATTTTTACTTTGTTAAGCATGATTTTCAAAGTATACAGATTAAATTTCAAGCTTTCCACAGGTGTTTTATGAATCAAGTCAATCCGAGATAAAAGCTGCCAAAATGCAAGCTATGGGAAAGTTTGATCAAATTTACTCCTCAGTCAGAAAATTTCTTGTATGTCTTTACATAATTGTTTTGTTACTATGCTAATTTAATTCAGTAGTGTGAGAGTCTTTCGTTTAACCAGAGCACAATGAAGGTGAAAGTTAGACTTTACTGTAAGCTTCTCCGATAGATGGCACTACCAGAGGATCTACTCCATCGATTTTAACATAGATCTAAAGGGAGGGGGGAATTTTCTCCAGATCATTACATCCGTGGTCACTGCTCAACGACCGACCACAGGACTTTTGATTCCACAGATTTAACAAGAACATATCGTATGTACTCGGTGGGTCTCTGGTAATACTGGGAATCAAATTCCGCCTTTCACGGACGGAAGTTCGATGCCCTAGTCACTAAGCTACCGCGCCTATAATTTGAGATAAAAATACTATTAATACTAAATAACTTAAAATTTCAAATAAATAAATATTTGCAAAATTTTACAAAAATTGTTCTCCCACTTTTATTTTTCTGTTAAAAACATTTTCTAATATTTTTAATTTATTGAGTTTAAATTATTCAGAACTTTAGACTCAATTCTGATTTCAGTACTTTAAGATGTAGATGTTTAAGACACACGACAAGAAATGTTACATGTATACAAGAAAATAATTTTAGCTAAATATCTGAATTATTAATGTGTTTCTGTAATAATAAGTACATTATTAAGATAAAAAGAAACTCCTTTTTGGTTTTTTAAATCAAAACTGGATACATATTTTTGATTCCACCATGTTTATGATTTTTAAAGGGACAAAAAGTTGTTTTAGAAAATATTATATTACAATTCAAAAAATAGCGGAGTGAAAATTTTGATTTTTTATTAATTTGTTTATTTTACAATTTTTTACTCAAAGTAAGGTAATTATTTTAAAATATCGATTCACATCACTTTAGATGTCAAATGAAATTTTCTTCTTTTTTTTAATTTTCCTTAGTTTATTTTTATCATAATGTTAATAATTTTTATGATTTATGTTTTGTACCAAAGATAGTGGAATATATGTATTTGATTCATCAACTTGCAGAATATGAACTGGAATGAAAGCGAAGAAAATATTTCACTCAAAAATACATTCAAAGAAGTAGTGAAATTATTTTGTATCACATTACCTTCTATATATTTCTGATACTAATACTAATAAAATATAAAGGATACAATCGCTAAAATTCTTAAAGTAGTCACACAAATTATTTTTAAGAGTATATAAATTACACAGATTTCAATTGAAATGATAAAAAAAACACTTATAGAATTATTATATTTTAGGTTCTGGACTTATATTATGAATAAAATAATTCCAAACACTTAAATGAGAGAAAACATGTTGTGTATGAAAGATAGTTGAATATGTGTATTTAATTTATCAACTTACTGAATATGAATTAAAAGGAAAGTAAAGAAAAAATTTCACTCAAAAATGCACTTAAAGAAATAGTGAAATTATTTTGCAGTATTACTTTCTTTATATTTCTGATATTAATTTAAGTGAAATATAAAAGACAGAATTGATTAAATTATAAAAATTGAAAATTGTTTTTTAAGTGTTTATAAATTTTGGATTTTAAATAAAACGATAAACAGATAATATTTCAGATTTTATTCATTTTTCGAATACTTCAGAATTTAGACTTATATTTTAAATGAACTTTAAAAAAATATAATAAATATTAAATTCAAAATTTTTATTGCAAATAATTTAACCATCTAACTTTGAATGATAATTCTAAATTAATGAGCTATAAGCGAACTATTCTCGGTTTCACTTCCAACGAAACCTTTTGGGAGGAAGGACGGTCTCCGTGACGTCACGAAAAGCTTACACGGCCTTGTGTATCTAGTTGGCCGTGTCTAAAGGGAGGGGGGAATTTTCTCCAGATCATTACATCCGTGGTCACTGCTCAACGACTGACCACAGGACTTTTGATTCCACAGATTTAACAAGAACATATCGTATGTACTCGGTGGGTCTCTGGTAATACTGGGAATCGAATTCCGCCTTTCACGGACGGAAGTTCGATGCCCTAGTCACTAAGCTACCGCGCCTATAATTTGAGATAAAAATACTATTAATACTAAATAACTTAAAATTTCAAATAAATAAATATTTGAAAAATTTTACAAAAATTGTTCTCCCGCTTTTATTTTTCTATTAAAAACATTTTCTAATATTTTTAATTTATTGAGTTTAAATTATTCAGAACTTTAGACTCAAGTCTGATTTTAGTACTTTAAGATGTAGATGTTTACGAATCAGTTCATCGTTAGAGAACAAACGTTCATGAATTAGACTTCTTTAGCTATTACATAACTGACCCGATTGGAAATGAATAAAACGTTTATCTAGTCAGTCTTCCGCTGCAATAGAATTTATTTTGCGATAGCTACTGTGCAAGATGACATAAATTATTTAAGTAGGTGTTTATGCTTAAGTTTAAAGGAAACGCCCGTAGTTTATATTTACAGTTATATATTCAAACATATTTAACCATTTAGTCATGAAATCTTCCGGCTTAGATTTAATATCACTGTCTTTTACTATTTTCCTATTTTATTAACGTAGAAAAGAATTTCCTGGTTTCTCTTCTTCAATTTAAATAAAAGAATTCGGTACACCTGTGTCTGAACATCTGTTGTTTTAATAAAAGTTTTATATTAATTCATTCGTGATTTTTTGCCGCCGGAAATGGGACAAAAGTTAAAATATTATATCAACCGATGCTTTGTTTATTTGAAACGTTCCTTTCTTTAAAGGAGAAGGTTTGCTTCTGGCTAATAAATGCGTAATTAATATCTTGACGAAAAGTGATCTGTTTGCTTTTTATTAAACCACAGTGATATTCTGCCTTCAGTTATTTACGTGTTCAGCTTAATAGCAATCAATCATTATGTTTGCTAATGTGTCTCGTCGCTTATTTATTATTTAAATAAGTTGCGATACATCAAATTAATACCTAAACAATTGCAACGCTTTTTATCAATTTAATACTACTTTGATTATTTAATTAATGTTTATAGCTTATTCATTTAAAAAGAAAAAGATTAGATTGTTACTCTGCCTTTTATAAGTCGTTAAAGAAATGTTCGAGTAAAAAATATTTGAAATAAACTTTTACTGAAATTTTATATATTTTATGACGTTATAAGTCATCAAGCACTTAGAAAAATATATAAAGTTTTAAAAATGAAAGTGTTGTTGAAAATCTTTGAATATTAGCATATAATATTGATGAAATCATTTTCTATTTGAAGTGTGCTTTAAATACAAGATCTTAATAATTATTAATTATGTATTAAAAATAATAGAATTAATCCATTAAAGTTATTTGAAATTTTATATTCCATGTAGGCTGATACTGTATGTTTAGATATTTTTATTCAAGAGTTGTCAATTAAAATGTAAAATTTGCCAAATACATATGAACATAATCTTAACTTTGCCAGCTGATGGCTGAGGGGTTAGCGTTCTCGATTCCCCGATTCTTGGTCTTGGGTTCGAATCCCGAAGCGGTGCGGATGTTTCTTTTTCCCCCCCTTCCTCTTTGTCTTTCCTTGTTCTATCTACAGAGATGATGAATGAATGTAGCCCACTCTATAAATAGCGTTTGCTGTGGAGGGACGTGGGTAATGCCACTCGCCTTCGTAACATGGTTCACAGTTTAACGATAAATGAGAAGCAATTTTTGGCTTTATAGTAATGAAGGGGTTAGTCATCCAATGTCAGCGTTAGAAAAAAAATCTTAAATTAATTAATTCTGTTTCATTTTCAGTTTTAAGCTGATATTTAGAAGGATATTGATTTCTTATTTTCATAAAGTGATTATTACAAAAATATAATTAACTCAAAATAAAGCAAGCTGAATTTTTTCTAAAAGGAAAATCAAAGTAGGATAAAAAAAATTTTATACAAAATAATATATAAATAAGTTATAAAATAGCAATATTTTTTTAAAAATCAGTAAATGAAGGAGAAATTTATATGGCTTATACGTTATCTTATTAAGTAAAATGTTATTACAATATAAAAAGCAACAAGCTTTTAAACAGAAATAAAACCTTCACTGTGGTGTGTGACGTTACAACCTATATAGCCCATCAAATCAAAAAGAAGTGACAATAATTCATACAATATAGAAATAGATGGAGATGAATAAAATGAATGAACTCCAAGGAAAATGTCTAGAATATTTAGTTTTAGTGTATGGAAAAATATTTGAGGTATACACCTAATATGTAATGATCCATCAACCTTACACTTACTAGCTTGAAGACTGCGCCCTTTTATATTTGAGATTTTATATTTTTATTGACCATTTTATATTTTTCTTAGATCATTCTTAAATGAATTTTGCACAATTATGATACTAATAACTTAGTGTGAAGCCCTTCCATTTAGTACGAAGGAAATGGATGACTTTCAAATTCGGACACTGAGTTAACTGCTTTATAACTGAGTGCCTTAATGTTAAACGTACCGACTACACACACACTTTTTAGAAAGGTGATCTTTTAGAATTAGAAAGGTGATCTTTCCTTTTGAAGGTGATCTTTTTTTCAAATTAGAAAGGTGATCTTTCCTTTCTAATTTGCAGTTTTGTTCACTTTCTCTTCTGAGTGTAAATCTCTATGCAAGCTTATCTTAATGTAAATACAATAATGTTTTCCATCGACTTCAATTGTTATAATGAGAAATTATTTGTTAAATTAAACCCTTTCTTTATTGATAAATTTGTAGAAAAACAAAATTCCAATAAAAATCACTGATTTACAATCATATATCCATACATTGGTATAGTCGTTTAGTATTAATGTGTTTCATAAACTAGATAAAACACGACCTACCTGCAATAATTGGAAAGGAAACACGTGTATAGCGGTACAGGTGAGACTCTGATTGTACCTTGAAATTAACGGGTTTGAAATACTCCACCATCACCAAGCGTGTCACCATTTTCAGCTACGAACAGGTGATGGGGTCACACCTCACCTGGAACCCTTTCTTCATTCAGGCTAAGCCGTGGAAATCACGTCTCAAGTGAACGTGGACATTCCCCAACCCACGGAGCTCTAGCAACCCAATGAAAGTGGAATGTGATCACCCTCCTAATCACTGGCCGCGGCAAATGATGCTTTATATTTTTAATTTCTTGAAACAAAACGATAAGCTACTGAGTACTGGGGCTCTGATAAGGGCAAAACAAACCTTTAAGCTTTTCTTGTTTCTTGTTCTTCAAATTAAATGTATAATTTTGAAGAGTAAAACATTTGAATTGATGGCACTCCCTCATTGTACACAAAATCCAGGAATCTATCAAGTCTTTTTTTATTTTTTATTTATTTTTTATTGATATTTAAAATTTTTGAACCTAAGACTGAAAGAACCAACTACAAAGACAATTCTGTAAGAAATTCTGAAATCAAGTCAAATCATATATATTAAAAATTTAAAAATTTTAAGTATGAAACAATGGAAGCTATAACACTGTCGAATTCTTTGAAATCTAGCAATCTTTTCAAATTTGATGTTTTGCAAATAATGTTCAAAATTTTATAGTGTAAAACATTCTGTTAAGCCCTCCATATTCGATAAAAAAAATCTTGCAAATTTATTCAAGTCATATATTTTCTTCGAACAATATTTAAAATTTAAAAATGTTAAGCAATCTAAACTAACAGCACTGCCTCATTTTATAAGATTCTGCGGATTACTCAGGTCATATTTTTTCAAATGATGTTTAAAATTTAGTGATGTAAATAATCAAAAACTATCACACTGTAAATTATATAAAAAACTGAAACAGTTCAAGTTTTATGCTTTTAGAATAGTATGAAAAATTTCAAAATGTAAAGCAGTTTAAACTAACAGCACTGACGTTCTTTAAAAACAATCCTGCAGTCTATACAAATCCTATGATTTTCAAATATTAAAAATGTAAAACAACCCTAACAATTTTCAATAATAGTTCTCTAATCGTTTCAAGAACTAATATTCAATCTTTCGAATTCTAAAACAATTTGAATTGCCGCTTTTAATGAAAATCCTTCAATCCATTTTTGTACTACATTTTAAATAAGACTTTTAAAAAATTGAAATCTAAAATTGTTTGAATCAATGACATTTCCAAAAGCTATGAAAACTTCTGTTCCTTAAAACTCAGATAAAATTAGAAAACTTCTAATACCTCGTTCGCGCACTGCACATTTAAACGCATTTAAATCTCTATTAGACGTTTTTGAGGTGGTAACTTTTGATTTAAGTAAGTCAGAACTGATTTAAATATGTTTAAATTTATTTATCACCATCTTGTATTCTGCTATATTATTATCAATGTTTCTTGAAATGTTTGAAGCTGATTAACACATAAATATAAGAGAATCAAAATTTGAAAAAGGTAAACCCGGGTATAACCGATTTTCATTAAAACAAAAAATTCTACCTAATCATTTTTTACTATTAAGCCAGTGATTTAGTATTCAAATGATGAATATTACAAAATTGTTAATTTTAAGTAAAATGTATTCTTTAAAAAGTGCTATACCCAGATTATACACAATAGAGCATTAATATGTGACTTAAAATTTGCTTTGCTTGTCAATATTAAAGTATGCAGATCAATCACTTCCGGGATAATACGATATTGGCGAAAAGAAACCGACGGTTATTTCACGCGTTTGGGTTGAAATACGCCTCTTTATGAGTTGTGACACCACTTTAACCTTTCTTTTATCTTGATGCATCGGTTAGAATTTCTCTCTGAAACTTTAACGTAGAAATAAAAATATAATGGCATGTTTCCTAGCATATTTTGAGCTGCGTCTTTGCATAATGATGAGAATCGCTCTATTTTCTTGTGAGATGAAATAAAACAAGTAAAATGGGATTCGTAACTAGTATAAAAGAACCAGTTTATTAATATAACCAGTTTTTTATTTAATAAAAAAAACTAATTTAATTCTAAATTGGTATTAAATTTAATAAAAAAAATTAATTTTTAATTCATAATAAAAGAAAATCTATTTTAGTGTACTATCAAACACAGCGAAATGTAATTAGAGGAAATTTAACCAAATGAACTCTTATGTTAAAATTAAATAAATAATTTAAAATGTTTAAAAGTAAATTATGGTATAATAAAAATTACTGATAATTTGAACACCAAAAATTGTGAAAAATATCTTTTCTTATTAAGTATAACACTAATTGCATAATAATTTTAAATTTTTTAAAGTATTGCCAATTATTAATAAATTCTAAAAGCATTTATGGTACATATAAAAGACTGAGGATTTTAATTGATACTAAGCTATAATTTCAAATGTTCTTTTGTCAAAAATAAAGGCTGTATTTTAAATTATTTAAAAAATCTCCTCAAATTTTATTTTTATATCGATTAGAAAATTTATATACAGGCTTGTTAAAAAAGATTTGTGCCAAATATACTTCTTATAAATCATGATCCTATTTATTCAATTGCTTTTCACACATTAAGTGAGATTATGGGTAGTTTAACGAGATTTATTAATTTTTGAAAAAAAAGCTAAACTTAATATACAAATAAGCATTTTTTTATCTTATATATCTCAGAAAAAGTTTAGCTTATATATTTGTACATTGTAAAGAAAATTTCTGTTCTACGAATGGAAATAAAATTTTAACCATACAATTTTATCTTGTGACATTCGAAATATTTTACTCAGTTTAGAATAAATATTTAAAAAAAAAATTTCCGATTATACATACTTACATAGTTTCATTAATGATAACATCGTTCTTCTCTAGCGTCTGAATATATTATTTTCAATGCACGATGATTTATTTCCAGAAGAAAGTTTTCTACATAAAAAATTTTACTTTTATGTAAATCAAACTATTTAATAAATTGAAATTATAAAACAAAATTACATGCAAATTTAAAATCTTATTATAAATGATGCATTACGTCGTTGATAAATATTTATATTGCTTAGAAACAAGAAAGATAAAGGAGGAAAGAGTTCACGGCAGGTGCTAATTAACAAACTTTAACTTCAATATGTCAAAAGGTTAAATAGAAAACATCAATTATACATATTTAATGTGTTTAAAATCTAAAAATATATACTTAATTATAATAACAAATTTACTCTACGAGAAAACTGGTACTTTCTTGAGCAAATTTTTAACACTTATATTAAAAAAAATGGTAATTTGTTATAATTTCCAGTATATCGAACGCATTTTATTTAATTAAAAATAAAATATATGTAAGAGTTAAACTGTTTCATTTTATTACAGTTGTTAACGTTTTTGACTAGCAAAAGCTTTAAAAAAATTAATATGTTCCTAATTTTCTTTTTCTTGAATTTGGAAGTATATATATATATATATATATATATGTGTGTGTGTGTGTGTGTGTGTGTGTGTGCGCGCGCTTCTTATTTCTCTACCATGTCAATCTATATCGTATTTTAATTGCAGAAAGGAAACTAAAAGTGCATATCTCAGGAATATAAGAATCAAACTCAAAGCATCATCATGCCGCTTTGGGAGGGAGTCAATTTACTGTCAATCGCAACAAAAATTTGCCAAAAAAACCTGTTAAGGAGAATTAATCTCACAGTTTTTTAATTGTTTCTTATCTTATCTAGTGTAACTTTGATACATCAGATCCCCGAGCCTTTCAATCCTCACAAAATCAAGGAATAGAAATAGATTCACCCGTAAACCCTCTTTAGTAAATCCTAGACAAAAAAGTAGGTGTTAGGGACTAGCCTGATCGACACTGCATTCGATTCTATCTGCTTTACAACAGGTAGAATAGAATTTACATTTGCCAACAAATTTAAGGCCATCGAATATGACCACTTACGAACCTAGAGTATGTACACTGGTCAGCTCTAGAACCTTTGAAAGTAATAGAACCATCACCACAGTACCAATTAGGACCAAGACTCCAATAAAAATTATGTGCAGGTGGAATGCTCCAGATAACCGAGACACGTCTTTTTTCCACTAGAATGCAATTCAATTTAGGTGAGGGCAGAATCAATTGAAGAAGGAGTAGCAGTACTTCTTTCAGCTAAACCATGGTAGTAATTCTAAAAGTCAACAGTGCTAAGTCAGTCTTTTACCATCAGCTGCACCAGGCCTCAGACAACCGCTGTTCCTTTTATTATTTGTAATGAGCTTTATGTAAAATCTCAGAGAATAATATAATAAACCAAAGCTCCAATTCAAGCCTTTAATAGTACTAGAATTCACAGTTTTCCATAAACCATAAATCCTTACTGAATTTTCCACCGTAAGATTAAAGTAACCATAAAGTGACAAATCAATCAACAAATTAATATTTTAATTTCCATATCGAAAGTTTGATTTCAAACTAGTGATAATAAAATTACAAGGAACTGCATCAGAGCCCCAGATTGTATTGACTTGTTAATGGGTTAAATTAAACAAAACGTTTAGTAATACGCATATTAATAGGCCTGATAACACTTAAATACGTGAATATGAGCCGTAATTAAGTCATGCACACAATACCTAAGATTGTAACTTCTTCACACTATCGTAAGATAAAAACATTGATCTTATCAAATACTTAATGAAACAGAACATCCCAGCACGAAGGTCTGTATTTGGTCTAAGAAAGATCAAATGAGGTAAATTCCTTCACCAATTTAATATTTGTAGTCACAAGATTCCAGAATTTCAATAAATGAGGTTATTGTTTCGTTCTTAAATAGTTACCACAATAACGAATCTTATCAATAGTCAATGTTCTGATGATAAAAGTAATAATTTTAGTGTTCTAATATAAAATTAACGTAACCTAGTTTGGTTTGCTTGTCGCTCAACGGTAATTTTTCAGATCGGCTAACGTAACCTATCACCACGTGAAAGAATAGGTTACGATGTTACTGATGACCAAGACATTAACAATTATTTTTTAAGGCACTGTCATATTTTTTCATTTAAACTATCACCAAAGTAACCAGTATTTTAATTTTAAGGAATGCTAATATAAAAAATATATTATGATGGCTTCTAAAATGGTTCATTTCAAATAATCTTTTTTAAAAAGATTCATGCAATTATTTTGTATACTCTCTAATTTAACTTTTTAAAAATATTTATTTTATGAAATATGTTTCAAAATATAGCTAAAATAATTTTTTACTACTAAATGAAAATCAAAGGCACAACGGCTAAGTGGGACTAAGGCCTTCAATGTGCTCATATTTTTCTGCGTAACCGAGGGCCTTAGGGTACGAAGCGCATGTCCCAGTTTGGTCGTCAGCCTAACGCGAAACCTCCAGTGTTTAATTTCCAAATACGCTTAGTTCTCAGTTGTTTTATCGACACACTGAAGGGATGAAAGGATGAGTCGACCTTTCTCACCTCAAATAAATTAGTTTATTATACTCTATTACTTAAATATTTCCACAATTAGATTTCTCCAGATAACTCATCACTGGAGTACTAACAAAATAATTAATATTCAAAAGTAAATTTTCATTTATCTATCCGCAAATGATAAGTCAAAGAAGGATAAGTTTACATATAATATATATATATATATATATAATATATATATATATATATATATATATATATATATATATATATATATATATATACGCACACATTTTTGTGGAAATTTTAGTTGCTTATTTAAAATTTCTTTATTTACAAACATTTTGGGTAAATAAACTTAGGACATTTTTATTATTAATTAAAATTAATAACAATAATTTTAATCATCATAGTAATTTATAAAACACATATTTAATTGTATTTGTTCATTTACATTTATCTACCAATGTTATGATTCGTAAGCCTCTTTATTTTCTAATTATGGGCAGAAGCTTCACCACATCCATGTCACAAACAATTCCTATTCTTGTATTCACTAATTTATACATATTTCATTTTCTTTATTTGACTAAAGAAATAATAATTTCCATTCTCTAGTTAATTAATATTCGATTCAAAAACTATTTCTTACTCAAATTTCATTTATAAAAGAACACAAAAATTAGAGCAAACTATTCCAATGCGTTCATAATATAGAACATGACGGAAATGTCCAAATTACTTTTAAACCATAAAATCAAAAAAACTTTAGAAAGATTAGAAGTTAAAAAAAAAATCATAAACATAATCTTCTCATTTTTTACTTTATCACGACTTATATGCGTAACTGATTCGTTATTTCTTTGATCTGAAAACACTAGAGTTCCAATAAAATAAATCGGGAATATAACTCAGGATCGCTTGCCGTAGATGTTTCTACTATTTAGGTTATGAAACAAAACGGTTGACAGCATCTCGTTTAACACATATCTTGCACAAAACACTTATCCATTCGTTCTGTTTCACTAATGTACTCTCCTATTAAGAACTAATTACCTTTCTTGGCCATTATCTGTTATCAAAGACCTAGCCGTCACAGTTCAGGAATAAGGCGATGTCTTCTTTTTTGGCGACATTTCCTCTCTGATGATGATATCTTCCTCCAAGCTAAACTGTTTCAGTTAACATTCCGTGTTGTCATATTTTTCCTTCTGCTGTTTTATTTAGCCAGAAAACTAGATAGCATGTTTTTAAGGTAAATCTATAACGCTGTTCTTGTTAAGTAGTTACAGAAATGATTGATTTGTGCGGTCAAATGCAAGGGAGTATTAAGAACCACCTCCGATGGCGATAAGTTATCTATCATCCCACTAATGTCGGAAGTATTTGCAGACTTAGAACAGAAACGCTCTCAAATATTTTTAACAAGGCACATTATTTAGTTTTTTGGTAAACTGTGGCAGTTTTGATGTTTTCTTTGAAATAAGGAAATACTTTGATATTTTTAGGAAAGAAACATTACATTGATGATAGTGAAACAGTAAATTGGTATTTTGCTTGTACTTCGATTAAATTGCAAATTTTTTTATGTCTTATATATTTTGATATTATTATTAAAATTGTAACTTAAGAGTAAAAAAGCAAATTAAAAAAAGTAAACGTTATTTTAAATACTAATATTCTGATTATTTGTGTATTTTAAAGTTTTGTTATTGTTCTTATAATACTTGCTCTCGTTTTCAGATATTTTAAGGCCATTGTACATTTACCAACAATAATGAACAGTTTAATGATACATGTTTAAAAGTGCTTATGGTATTTTACGTGATGCAGTTGCATTAAGAACCTAATGAGACAATTTTTAAAAGAATTTGATACATAAATATGCGTATTGCAATAACCACAACTAGCTCAGTTGTACATTTCTTGCCATAATCTCTATTCTGTGTAAGCTTATCCTTAATTTTGTCCCAAAAATATTTTAAGTTAATAAAGATAAGAATACGAACAGAAGTTTAGGGAAGACGTTTTATATCCATGTCCATATCGAGATACCATTGCTTGATATAAGCTCTAACATCACAAATCATAGTTTCAATTTTGATGACGTTCACAAAATTCAAACAATTGCCAAAGAATGAGAAAAATCGGATTACCCAAAATGTGAAATCTTACGTTGGTATTTAATTTACAAATCGCCTTATGCAAATGTTGAAGACTATTCTAGAAAAAATACTTCCACAAACGAAGATAGAAAAGTTGAATTTAACAATTGCAAGTATGCTCTCGTGTAAAAGAAATTTTATCTTTTACGCGTAAAAGAAATTTTATCTTTTACGCGTAAAAGAAATTTGTGTATTTTAAAGTTCGCGTAAAAGTTAAATGTTCAAAGGATATAAACTTTATTCTGTCAAATTTGGCTAAATTAAGACTCACTGTGCTGAATTTGCTCTTTCAACAGGAAGGTCTGCAGTCTGAGCATATGATCCAATAAAAATATATAAAACTGGGATCCACAGTTAAATTGCGAAACAAGAACAAGTCTCCAAACAAGAAATTAGTCTGATAGCATTGCCAGATCATTGTTGTTTAACAACAAATCCGTTAATATTGAGATCGTGCATTTTTTACCACAAAATATTGGAATATACCATAACCCCTACTTTTTGTTAAACTCATTGGGTATAGTTTTGAGTGGTTTCCTTCAGTTCTTCACAAAACTTACCTTTATCATATAAATTGCCGAAATTAAATTTAAGATTTAGATTTTCAAAATTATCGTCGTAAATGAACTGTGATGCGTTATTCTTATTCCATGCTAGCAATCACAGAATTAACAAAATCCACTCCTATAAATATCTATTAAATTTTCTAATTTGTGGGTTCTGTTCTAATATTGGTGAGAAACCAATACCTGGTTAACCAAAGGTACAGTCCAGAGCTCTCCTAAACCAACTTGAACGTCACGGTCCAGA